>APFE030145557.1:158202-204244 GCA_000404065.3 Pinus taeda | reverse complement strand
GAAGTTTGGAGGCACCTCAAACAGATGATTTATCTCATGCTCAATAAAAAAATAGATTTTCTAACTTGTCATACAGAAACTGCCCAGAGGGAGGCCCTGCTTCTTCTGTGGAGGTGTTGGATGCTGTTATTTGATTTTCAACATAATTGTTGATCCTTGTCATATACTGATTATATGACAGTAGTTGTCATATGCCAGTCACTAGGCTTGGCAGTCCTTTATCCTGTAATATTGTCATTTTTGCCCTGAATTCATCAATTTCTGCTTTCATTTCCTGACAGTTTCTCTCCAGAGTTTGAGTGAAGTTCCTCAAGGTCAGCACTTTCTTAGCTGTCAGGATGGTGTCTGTTCTGCTATTTATCTCTAGAGCTGCCAATTCCTCCCTAGTGTGGTTATTGAGGAAATGTATCATTTTATTGGCTTATTCAGGCATGACTCTGAGTGCTGTTCTGGCTCTTTGTATTTCCACATGAGCCATGCCTATTATTTCAACCTCCTCATATATTGCCTGGATTGACCTCCATTGGTCCTGTATTGATTGGCCAATTTTGGCCCAAATTATCTTTTTTATTTCTGCTAAGGTCTTGCCTAGGAGCAATTCCTTTTCCAAAGTTTTTACTTTGGTCTCTAAGGCCTTTATTTCTCTTTGTTTTTCTTCCACTGTCATCTTGGACTTATCATAGCTGGTCTCCAGCTTGGCCAGTCTATCCTTAGCTTCATTTATTTGTTAAAATTTCTGTTTTCCCACCCCGGTTTTCAGTTTCTCCTTATTTCTCCCATGTAGTTAAATGCCCTTTCCCATAACCATACATTCAACAAGCTGGAAAAAATAAATTCTGCTGAAAACACAAATTCTGGAAAATTTACAGAATGCTGGAAATTGCAGAAATAAAAATCAGCAGTAATAAACAGCCATGAAAACACATTAAAACACTGATATTTTTGGTCAACGTGACCCTGAAAAAACCCCCTACAACTCTTGGGGAAAACCAGTTTGAGAGCTCTTCTTTATTTCTGAAAAATGTCTT
This sequence comes from Pinus taeda, assembly GCA_000404065.3. Taxonomy (NCBI): domain Eukaryota; kingdom Viridiplantae; phylum Streptophyta; class Pinopsida; order Pinales; family Pinaceae; genus Pinus; species Pinus taeda. The sequence continues at coordinate 203,216 of APFE030145557.1, read as the reverse complement.
TTTACAGCAAGAAAATTTCAGCAAAATGATTTTTTCAGCAAGCAAATTTATCCGTTTTCAGCCCAACGGACCACCTGGAAACTTGTCTTTCTGCTGTTCTGATTTTGCTGAAGAGCTGCCTGGTATGTGTGCCAACCTGCTGCCTCTTTCTCTTTCTTGTCCAGAAATCTCCCTTGCTCTCTTGCTCTCCTTCTCCCAATCTGCTCATGAAAGAATGAATGATCTTTTCCTCCTTTTCCTCCTTTAATATAACTCCAAGTGACTTTTGGTGATCCAAGTGACTTTTGGGTGATCTCTAAATCCAATCGCTGAAATAGATTTAGATCAATGGCTGAGATTAAATGCACATTTAAATCTCACTTTCTATTTTTTAATTCACCCCACTTTAATAAAGACCCACTTAGTCATTTATTTCCAAAGTACTTTTCCTTTCTAATTTTTCATTGACTTTATAAAAGTCACTTTAAAATTAGACTTAGTAACTTTATCACTTAAAGTCACTTTTAAATTAGATTTTAACTTTATAAAAATTATAAAGTCACTTTAGGAGAAAAATTAAAATCTTTTGGACACTTTTCCCTAGGCCAAAGATCAAAGCCTAAGGGAACCACCTGTCCTCCGGTACCAAATTTCAACATGCCCTAGACGCAGTTGAATGGGGACTCTAGCCACTGTATTGAGAAGAGTTTAGACAGCAGAAAGGAAGACCTCTATATGTTGTCAAGAAGAGGCTCCTATCCGCCGTTCTAAAGAGCCCTATCTGCTGCTCCAAAGTGCCCTAAATCGCAGGTCAAGAGGTGCCCTAAATCCACAGTTAAGGGTGATTCAAAGAAGCTCATATACGCTGTACTAAGGTGTCTTAAATATGCTGTCTTTAGAGGCTTCAATCCGCAGTTAAGAGTGACTGTTCCAAGAGGCCCTTATACGCTGTTTCACAGCTAGAGGGTGATCCTTTTCCGCAGCATCTAGTCCCTAATACTCAGCTACAGGAGGATGGTCAAAGGCAGTTCTAACAGCTGGTTGTTGTCCAGAAAGAGGCCTTACACAGTCACCTAGCCGCTGGGATAATGCCACATTGCTGTAGGTGACAGCGTGTTCATTTCAGTACTGTTTGGGTATGATATGCTGGGCAAAAGTATCCACAATAGTGAGGAGCTAGGGGCTGCTGCGTAAGGGCTGTTTGGATCATTGTTTGGAAAGACATAGCCATTTCAGTCCTCTGCTGGGCTAGGCCGCTGGCCATAGCCAGATGTTGAAGGTCTCTAAGTGTTGCGTTCAGAAGGATAGCAGCCTTGTAAGGCAGCATGTGGTTGGATGGACTGTACGGAGGTTAGCCGCTGTATGTAGGTGGACTGTGGGGGTGTTTAGGGTGCTGTAGCACACTGAGTTTGTGCCCTAACCTGTGATCAGGTTTGCTAAGATATGCTTCAGTCCTTACAGCATATACAAGTTGCCAGATGGGCAGTGTTGACATGATCAGTGAAGCAGCAAAGGAAGGAGAGTCTTATGGAAGGAAAGCTTCAGTAGGTTGAGTAATTGGTTGAGCTGTTTTAGGCCTATCATCTGCTGCATTGTGTCATCTTCATGGTGAAGATCTCTGATGTCTGATTTTCTATTTTGGCAAGTCAAGTATTGACTTCAAATGTAATTGTACTATCTCTCTCTCTGCTGAACTATTGAAGAATATAAGAAGAATTGATCAAGGGTTTCCCCACATTGGGGTTTGTCCCTGGCTGGTGCCACATCTTATGTCCTCTTGTCTTGGCTTGTATTCTGTTGTTTATGTTTATGTTCTATCTGCACTTTACTATATCATGCTGATGTGATTGCGCTAATATGAAAAATTGAGGTAAATTGCGCTAAGCATAGAACATACCTAACTTAGCAAATAAAATTGGTAAATAAAATAATTTTCTTTACCAGAGAGACCATTTTTTCAAGGAAAAGAAAACGTATCATTTTATAAAGATAAACATAAATAACAAAGGTGTTGGCACTGTACAGAACAGGCTTACCAGCAACAAGGAAAAATGGCATCTGTTTACAACTGTCCACATAAAATGTAGCTGGGCCAAATGCAGGTGTAAGAAGGCTAAGACAGAAAAATACAGCATGGCCCACTCCATGGCCTAAACCTCCAGCTGCATGGAAAATATTCACATAATTAGATCAATATACATTTAAAAATTTTACAGCTGTTCACATAAAATGGTTCGCCCAAACGCAGGCGTAAGAAGGCTAAGTCAGAAAAACACAGTATGCCCACACAATGGCCTAAACCTCCAGCTACAAGGAAAAGACAATATAAACATTAAAAATGGAAAAGACGATATTTTTGCTTTGACATTTTTTAGCTTTGAAATTTCCTGGTATGACAATTTCATTGGCCACCACTTGATTTCATTTGGTCAATTACCGACCCATGATATCTTCTACTGAAATTCCTACAATTCCATCAATGAATTGAATGTAATTACGCCCAAATATTTTGAAGCTGAGAAAATTCAGGATCCAAATAACCATTTCAAAAGAATATTCACCATGGACCCTGCAGTCCACTGTGCCCAAAAAAAATGACAAGTGCTTACGAATATAGATAAGTCAGTATGCATTGTGAAAGGAGACTGAAGCCAAACTTCAGGTATAAGAGAATCAGAGAAGCTGTTAATTTCACCATTATGTTACTTATGACAGATATCAACTATTTTCTAATCTATGGGAATTCATTGATAGAAATTGTAGAATGACTGCAACGTTATATGCTTTATTACTTGTACATTTATTTCTTTATGCACTTTGGTTTAGAAATGCTATATGTGGGGTTTTTGAAAGACCCAATGACCACTTTTTGGTCATCTCTGGATACTAGAATAATTGATTTGTCATCCTTTCTCTCTTTATAGCTGTGACAATCAGAGTATGCATGTTCAAGATTAGCAACCGTAATTGTTATGTATCTAAAGGATCGACACTGATGTCTGTTTTGAGAAGAAAATTGTTTTTGAACATCTCATACAAAAGATTTTTCTGAGTCTTGCCTTCCATAGGTTCAGCGTGTCTGCAATAGAAACAGAGAACAGCCATTCTAAATAATTAATTAAAACTTTAATGTAAGGGTTGCAACATTTTCTGAATCAAATATTTAATACAAAACCCGCAGCTGAGATCTACCTCCACTTCAAACAAGTCTAATCTTCCATAACATGGAAATCTTTGGTCTTGCTAATTCATATATTCATTCCTCTTCAGATAAATCCCATGGCACCTTTATCTTAACTATCATAAAAGTCACCGACTCCTTTAAAATGTCTTGTAATAGGGGTAAGATTTCTTACAGAAATATGAAAAGCCATGGAGATACAGTTCTTATGAAGGTGCTGTAAAAAAGGAGTATGGAGAGGACCTGATGTAAATATAATACCCATACATGTGCAAAGTAATGGACAGAACAAAAAGATATTATTTTACTTCAATGTTCAAAATGGCATACAAAGTTGTATATATAACAAGCAAGTCCTTCGTAGCATTTTGGGTTACTGCAAAAGTGTTTAAAATTTACACCATGCTCAGGGTGCTTCATGATATTTGGGATACATGGTGTATGAAGACCCTAGATGGTCCACGATGGATTTGCACATTAGAGATGGCTTCCTTAGTGGTTTTGCCAGAACACAGTTGAACACTTGCATGACATTCTTCCTTAAGGCATTGGAGATCTTCACACAGCTTGGCGACATTCTACATGCCGAACACCCTGCATAGGAGTGATTGGCATGCCAGTTGGGGCAATTGAGCCTATACAGCATGGGGTAGGTTGGACGCTTGCATGTAAGGATGGAATTGACTTGGGGATGCCTAGGTTACAACAATGTTTATGTAAAGGGTTGGACACAGTGGAGCACATGGGTTAACAGGAACATTGGAGTCCTTGAAGACTTGGACTAGGAGCTTTGGGCATATCTTTTGCAGCACCTTTGCATTGGAGCCTTGATTTTGTAAGACAACACCTTCAAGATTGACATGTGTATCCTTTAAGTGTAGCACTTCATATGTTTGAGTCTACTTATGTATTTGTAAGTTGCTTGTAAGGGATTGGGCCTACAAACATTTTGTTGCCCACCCTTACCTCTCATACAAATAGAGGAAGGAGAGAGTCCTTTCCTTATTCTCCTTCTTGTTCATACTCTTTGTCATGTCGCCAAATTTTGGATTACCATGTGATGTGGTTAGAAGGGATTTCCAGAGCTTGTGTCAACCCGGTCATAGGAGCAAGATTACTCCATTGGTGGGTTTGGAGGGTTTTAGAGGAGTTTTATGGATCCCATTGGGATCACTTACCATATTTCATCATTAGGAGCAATTCTGCATGGTTTGCTCTTGGTTCGGTTACATTCTGACAATTTCCGTAAAACAGAGTTATTAATAGGCATATTTTAATTAATTACTCTTAAAGTGTTGTTTCGGGCCATTTACTTGGAGAAACACCTTAGTGTAATAGCTCATTGGAATGAAAGCAAAAAGATCTATAGAGCAGGATGATAAAAAGGGGCTTTAGGCAGCAAGGGTAACCACAGAGGCAAATTAAGCATTTTCCAGCATTAAAAGTGATTTTAATTAGTTTCTAAAAGTCACTTTATTAAATAAAGAAAGGAAAAAGTGCTTTTAAATATTTAATTGGAGGGAAAAGGTAAGTAAGTTATAAAAGGGAAATGAGGGGGTCTCTCTTCATTCATTCACTTGCGTTTTTGAGAAAAGAGCTCTTAGAGAGAGTTTTGGAAAGGAAGCTTAGGGTTTGGAAACCTTAGCCACCATAGTTGGTTCCTATGTTGAAACTATACGCTCTAACTGGTTCAAGGAGTGAAATCACTCAAATTTCACCATTGGAATTCAAAGGAGAAAAATACTTGCAAGAGTTTCGGGTTGGAGAAAAATTTGTAAGAGCCAAATATCCAAGCCCGGATCAAAGGCGAAGTCACTACTGAAAGAGATGGCATAGTCCTTTCACTCTACCATTTGAACCACCTGAGATAGAGACTGAGTTTGAGGAATAAACACAGGATGAGTTATGGCCACATTAGCATGAGTTTCTCCACTAGGATGGTCAAATCACTCCTTGCCATTTGTTGAACCATTTCTACAGCCTATATTGGATTTCCTTGAGGAATAAGAGATCGAATCTCATCACCTCAGCAATTGGACGAGTCACCACAATTTTGGGTTGAGTTTCAACAACTAAAGTACGAGTTTTATCCATGTTTGAGAGCCACAACAAGTCTTGGGCGTGTGGCTGAATATCCTTCCCTAAGGGATCGATTTTCTGAAATCTATTATTGGCAAAAAATGTTAAAATTTTAAAGCTCTATGAGGAAACTTAAAAATTCTTTGCAAAAAATTGAAAGTTTTATGCAGAAAAATGAATGTTCTATGTTGGAACTTGAAAGTACTTTGCAAAAAACTAAATGTTCTGCATTGTTACAATTACTTAGAATGCAGATTTCTTCTTGAGAATATTTTTATATCAACAATTGTAAATAGAACATAAACTTAAGGATCATATGAAAACAGTCAAGCACAAATACGAAACACAGAGCCAAATTTGTATGAGCCAAATATCCAAGCCCGGATCAAAGGCTAAGTCACTACTGAAAGAGATGGCGTAGTCCTTTCACTCTACCATTCGAACCACCTGAGATAGAGACTGAGTTTGAGGAATAAACACAAGGATGAGTTATGGCCACATTAGCATGAGTTTCTCCACTAGGATGGTCAAATCACTCCTTGCCATTTGTTGAACCATTGCTATAGCCTATATGGGATTTCCCTAAGGAATAAGAGATCGAATCTCATCACCTCAGCTATTGGACGAGTCACCACAATTTTGGGTTGAGTTTCAACAACTAAAGTACAAGTTTTATCCATGTTTGAGAGCCACAACAAGTCCTAGGTGTGTGGCTGAATATCCTTCCCTAAGGGATCGATTTTCTGAAGTCTATTGTTGGCCAAAAATGTTAAAATTTTAAAGCTCTATGCGGAAACTTAAAAATTCTTTGCAAAAAATTGAAAGTTTTATGCAGAAAAATGAATGTTCTATTTTAGAACTTGAAAGTACTTTGCAGAAAACTAAATGTTCTACATTGTTATAATTACTTAGAACACAGATTTCTTCTTGAAAAATTTTTAGATCAACAATTGTAAATAGAACATAAACTTAAGGATCGTATGAAAACAGTCAAGCACAAATATGAAACACAAAGATTTAGGTCCAATGACAAAGGCAAAACCCCTCAAGGGGAAAACCCAAATGATTATTTTTCTATTAGATGTATTCAATTGTTCAATAGAGTACAAAGAGAGAGAGTGAAAACGAATAACGTCACCAATGTTTGATCAACTTGCAGCTGAAGTGTTCTTGCTCTTTGCTTGAAGATCTCCTCCTACACTTGCTCCAATTCTTCCTTTGCTCTTCACTTGCTCTAACACTTCTCTTGCACACACTCAAAACTTTCTCTCATTCTTCACAATGAACACGTTATTCTCAACTCTCACTTGCTTTTGCTTAAATAGATAAGAAAGGAGAGGAGTTATAAAATGAATTCATGCCTTGAGCCAACAATAGAAGAATCGAATTCCATGAGGGAGAAGTTACTTGAGGAGAAGTGTAACTCATCCCAAGAACAGAGAGAGAGGTACACTTGTCTTGACGAGTTACAATTCCAAATAGGGAGAGAGAGAGTTATGATTAGACATGAGAGAATATTTAGTGACAGTTACAAATCGAATTGAATGAGGGAGTCACAAGTGCATTTAATGAGAAGTTACACTTTTGTCATACATCGAATTAGTGAGAGAGAGTTACATTCTTTGAAGTGTGGAGTTACTATTTTATTCCAAGAGAGAGATTTGATTTGCCAAGTAAGAAATTCTCAATTTAATTGACTTATTCCATGAGACTATTTGAGAATTCATTTTTATTTATCCATTAAAGGTGAATGACTTTAGACTATTTTAAAAATAATAATAATAGTAATAGTAAGGATAAAATATTAATTATTGACTTGTATAATCATGATTGATTTGATTTTAAAACAAATTCCATATGTTGAGATCATCCTTGATCATTTAGACATGACTTTCTATTTTTGGTAAGTCACTTCCAAATTGAGATGTGACTTACTATTTTTGGAAATTCATATTAGAATTTGTTAGAAATGAAATTTTATTATAAGTGGTTCAAACATAACTGAAAGATATTATTTCAACTAGGAGAAATTCATCCCTGTGCTGCCAAATTTTAACAAAAAGGAATGTGTAGCTCTACTGGTTATACTTATTATTATTAGTTTGGATGTGCTACAACTCCCTGTTGTGCTGAACGTGTAGCTGGTACTTTTATGCATGAGTTTTGAAGCCCAATAGCAATCATGTTCCAGATTTGTGTGGCCTCTCTTTCACTATGAACAGTGCCACAATTTACATCAGATTGGAGCTGATATTTCAGAGTCAACAAGGCTGGTCTCATTCATAACTTTGACTGATATTCTAAAAGTTTCCTGAAGCAAAGTCCAGGTTCCTCTATTACGTTATTTCCCTGTGTATTTGCTCAGTGAATATATAAGAACGCTGCTCTAGTTTATTCTCTTGATAATATTGTCATATATCAGCAGCTAATATTCTGAGTTATATATATATATATATATCAGCCTGAGCTCTTTGGACACTTAAATTTGAATGCACGTTGGTACTGTGCTTGTTTATCTAAGATGAAATTGTGAAAATGCATCTACAGCAGAGTGTAATTAACTGTTTGAAGAAATGCCTCACTGTAAAACTCATTCTAAACTCAGAAATTTCCAAGAAAGTTGGTAGTATACCAAATTGGTATTTTGCACTCTTGCATCAGAAATGTGACAAGATGAATGCACTAGTCTTCCTCTCTCTTGCTCATCTTCATTTGTCCTTTATAAGTTTATACCTCGTGTATCAAAGGCACTAGATTTTCTTGGAGCTTTTGGAGCATCTTGAATAGTAGGATTAGTGTTTGACGCCTTGGAGGCTTGGAGAATAGGGGTTTCTAATTAAACCCTATGTTGTACATCTTGCCAAGGAGGCTTGCTAGTGTTGATGCTAGCCTGTGGGGTATCTTTAGTGGAGCTAAGGTTTTCTTGGTTTCCACTAACTAGACTTTTGGAGAGATAAAGCATTGCAGTAGGCTTAGGTTGAGGCTATGGTATGTACATCAATTTCATCTTTATACATATATATGAAATTTCCAACTGTCCAAAATTGTCTCTACTGCAGATTTGACCTTGTTGACCACTGGAGTGGCACCTGATGATTATATGAAGACTCCAAGTCCAAAGATGATCCAAAAGACACTTGTACCATCAAATATCATCAGTCAACGGAATTTTTTAACTCTACTTCTATCTTCTCATCATCTTTCTTGTACCCAGATTCCACACCCTACAGGGAATTGTAATAAGTGATACTAGTAATAATGAGTTTTGAGTATATAACAGGCCTAGGATGTTGGGACTCGATCAACAAACGAGTACACCTTGGAGTGTTTTTTTTTATCTGGTTAATTGTCCCTTCTTTTTCAGAGACGAATAATTTTCTAAGTTTTTTCACTCACGTTTTACCCCAAAGCCGGGGTGACAGTTTGAAGGTTGAGCCCCTGACACATCTTAGTATCTAGAATCGATGTATATTACCATACTAGATCACACAAAAAATTTCGTGGAATTTGGTTAGGTCTAAGTAGTTATTTTTTTATTTTTTAGATTTTCCACAGGTCAAAAATTGCAAATAAAATTGTATTTAAATTGTAATAAGTGTAGTCTAGAGAAGTTGTATGGGGTATGAGTAATCAAATTTACATCTCTCACCCTCAACTTTCTACTATGACACACTTTGAGGGGTTAATAATGTGTTTTGAACCCTCAAAACCCACTTTTCCTAAGTTTAGTGGGAAATCTAGCAATTAATTAAGCCAGAAATTAAATAGATGGAGAAAAATAAACATCCACACATGCTAAATGTTGTGGAAATGAAGTGGAAAATTATGGGGGAGTTAAAGTGAAGTCCCAAGGTGATGTGGACTCCTAAAATCAAAGAAAGGACATGTGCTCAAATAAAATCAAATTTCTGGCATTAAACAAAAAAAATTGCTTGAAAATTCGAATTTGTGAAGTTAATGCACATTTGGGAGGATTTGGGAGAATATTTGGTGGAGATTTTTGTGGAAAATTGTCCCCACATGGGTTACCACCCATATACATTGTCATTCCACCATAAAATTCGAATTTGACACATAAGGGAAAAAGAAAATGATGTCCACTTGCCAGAATTCGATTTTTACACTTGGCATTGGAGCTCCATTTAACAAATTCGAAATTCTTTTTGGGATTATCATCTCATGCCACTTGTTTAATCACTTCTACATTGAGATTGGCTCCAATGTCATTTGTCATTATCATTCTTCATTGGGATTTTCTCCCAACTCTCTATATAATAGAGCCATGGGCTCTCACACTGGAATAAGATTGTTACTAGCTATTGTGCTTGCGGAAGCGTTGCTGCCTTGTACACTTTCAGAAATATCAATAAAGACTTTGAAGTTTCATTCATGACGTGTTCCTCATTTTCGAGTGTGATGAATTGTTGAGCATTGGTATGATTCTTTATACTCATGCTTTGATCTAATTTGCTTCCATATGCTCTTGTAGATTTGTTAATGTAGAGCCATCTTGCATTGACATTTGATTTAGAAGTATGCTTTAGGTATAGAATGCTCTAGTTGGTTTTAAATAAATCTCTAAACTTTCTTATCATTGTTTATTGCTAAATCTATATGGAACTAATTCTTGATTGAAGTTATGTAGAGGGAACATTTTGTTGCGATTACAGAATCAAGCGTGAGGGGAAGTCTTTGGAGAGACCAACCCACTCTTGAAACATTCTTAAAGGAGCTCTCATTTGTTCTTTGAACCTTCATAGTCTTATCTTACAAAGTGGTTTTGCAGGGATTTCGGCACATAGCTTGTACACAAGCCGAGAACTTCTAAATTTAAATCTCTTTTAAAAAACATTGTACTTCATTTCTTTCATTTGCTATCTAAGAGCTTGAAGATGGCTAAGCAAAAACGAGAATTTACTCTCACTCTTTAGCTTAGCCTTTTGTAAATTATAATTGTACATATACATTTTATCTTGTTGATTTTTCCATTAATACTTAACTTATTTTGCAGCCATTGTTTGGATTGTTTGCTAACTCTTGTGTGGCAGATTTTGAAGAGCAACTTCCCGCAACATCTAACAAGTGTTTGCAGGACCTTTGGCAAATGTTGGGGGTTTGATTTCCAAGGATGTTGTGAGCCCCTTTGAGGCTTATTTTGGCCAAGTCGAGTTCACTAGAGGGTTGTCCATTTTTCTCTTTAAGCCATGGGCATTTGGAGGAAACTCACACCTTGTTTCCCTTGCATAAGTTTTGTGAGATCTTGTCATTAATTTCTCAAGAAAGGAGGTCTAGTGTCCAAGTTTCAAGCAATTATTGTGAAGACTCTCCTTGAAGTATAGTTGAGAACTTTGAAGGGCCCTCTTCTCATTGTAATATTAAAAAATATCCAACTTGCTTGTGGGAGCTTGAGATTTCTCCCATGGTATCTTATCTCCCCATTTAGAGGGAGGCTTCTCTTGGGTGGATTAACATTTGCATGGTTTAAGCTTTCATACTTCATTCACTTACACGCATGCTTTAATTGGGAATTAACACAACCTCACTATCACATTTCACTAAGTTAAAGTTTGTTACAATTTCATTTGAGCTTTGCATTATCTATCTCATTGTTGCTTGAAGCTACAAGCTTACACTTGACTTTGGGCGATTCATCCTTTACAGGCAAGCATTTTATATTATTAACAAACTTTGATTCGTTTCCATTTACCTTTGTTAATTGTTCCATAAGCATTTGAATACATGCTTCAATTTTATGTTACATTGTTATCTTGAATATTGGAGCAATTTATTGTCATTGTCTATTTGAAACAAATTTTACTTTCAAGCAAATTACTTGTATCATTTTAATTCATTGATGAAACACATGCAACACTTGTAAGCTAAGTTTATTCCTCCAGTTGAAATTATAATTGCAATTTATGTTGAACACTATTTCATTCCCAAGCATTGCAAATCAATCTCTTTGAAGCATTTGCATGTATCATTATTTTAATTTGGGGAATTAACACAATTTGCATTTCATCTAGGCATTTTAGTGTAGGAGGGCCCCAAGCCTCATTTAAATTTTACCTCCAACATAAGTTGGTTGAAGTAGACATTTTAGGGATCCTCTACTCTTCTATTGACTCCTCACTGTGAGATCCATATCATTGGGCGAGGGTGAAGTCTGAGGATTGAAGAGTTAAATTGTAATCTTGTTGTAGAGCTAATTAATAAAATTAACCAAGAGCACTTTCCATTACATTTACTTTACTTGTCTCTTGATGGTTTGAGTTTTCATATGCAAAGTCTATTCCAAAAGCAAGTATTGTAATCATTTCATACAAGTGTTTTCTTTTCATGTTTTGAGTCTAATTGCATATTGATGTCTTGGTTTAGCACTTCCTTTCTTTTACATTTCCAAGTTAATTACTAATTTTTGTGTTTTGGCAAGATATGTTTCACATGTTTTGATTTATAAAGTTGATTATCTCAAAAGCATTTTCTATCTTACATATCTTGTGCTAACAATTCTTATTAACATTTCAGGGTGACTTTGTTTTCTCTTTTGAGAGCATTGCATTTTACTTTGAGCAAATATATCTTTAAATTGTTGAGCAAATTCCTTGTAAGGCACTAGTTTTATGGTTTTTGATCATATTAATGATTGGCATTGTTATTTCAAGTTGCTCACTTCATATTTGCTCATAAATCCTTAAAAGTAATCCATTTTCACTATAACACTCTCCTTGAAACTCACATCTTTTAACTTAACTTTTCATTAGGGACCACCCCCCTTAGCTAACCTAGGAGATAGCTCAAATGGAAAGAGTCGGGATTAGTGTGACAGCCCCTTCTCTAACTTCCCTGCCACCAACCACACCTTGTGGGGTTGAAGGCTTTTCTCACTGACTTAAAGATAGGTGTAGGCGATAGGGTCAACAGACCTCATCATTCTATTTTCTCATGGTTTGGTAATTTCCAATTGTTAGTTTTTGGGACTACTACAAAAGTGTTTACACCATGTTTCAGGGTACTTCGTAAGATTTCGAGAACATGGTATAGGAACAGCCATGGATGGTTCATGATGGATTTTCCCATTAGCAATGGTTGTTTAACCTCAGTTGGATGCATGCATGATATTCTTCTCTAGAGGAGTGGAGATCTCCAAACAAACTTTGATGATGTTCCACATATGGACACGTAGGAGATGGTTACTTGGTAGGAGAATTCCCTACATAAGAGGAGGAGCATTTTGCATCTCGAAGGAGAGCTTTAAGCCCTGTAGTTAGCACCAAGTAGCTTGGATGTTTGCATTGAGTCTTGGCATCAACATAGGGATGCCTAGGTGTAACAACATTCATGCAAAGAGAGTGGACCCAATGAAGTACATGTCTTAGGAGGATCATTGGAGTCCTTGGAGACTTGTAGGCGGAACATTGGACATGCCTTGTGGAACACCCTTGCTTATGGAAACATCACTTTAGAGCTTGATATGTGCATCCTTGGAGTGTAGTGCTCCACGTGTGAATCTACATATGTCTTTGTAGGTTACTTGTAAGCGCATAGGCCCACATATGTATTGTTGGCCTCCCTTACCTCTCATATAGAGGAAGGAGAAAATCCTTCACTCATTCATTCATTCTAGTTTATTCTTGTGTAGATGTCATCAAGAGGAGCACGCTATTTCTCTCTTTTGGATATTCTCTTGCACACACTCTCTCTCTCTCTCTTGGGGTCTAAGGTTTCTTGAGCTTCTTGGAGCATCTTGAAGAATAGGGTGAGGATTTAATCACTTGGAGATTTAGAGATTAGGCGTTTGAGATGAATCACTAGGTTGTACTTGATGAAGTGAAGAAGAAGAGGAAATCTCTTTCCTTCGAGGACATCCTTGTGTAATGCATACTTGTTGGATATCCCTGGATGAGCTAGGGTTTTGGAGAGCTAGAGAATTCTACTCAATGTTTTAAAACTCAAACTTGGACTCAAAATCAATTAAGGGTATATCCGAACTCGAAAATCACTTAGATAAATCTGTTTCAACTCTCAATGACTGGATTTTTCTAAAAATACATAAAATATTCAAATTTTAATGAAAAATTATATTTTAAAGATTCCAAACTATTAGAGAGATAATATGCAAAGTTTGTTCATGTATATACAATGTAACAGTGAATATATCAAAATGGCACTGAGTGCGATAGATATCAGCAACAACATACATAACCAATGAGGCTCTGAATAGCCTACAGAGTTCAAAAAACATGCACAAGCATCTCTTTTTGCCTAGCCTTGTCTTCTTCAAATTTCACAAATTGATTTTGCAATTCCTATCAAATATATTCAATCTCCCTTAATGGTACCTTGCATGGGGCAACTTGGCCTCTTATACCAACCACTTTTATGTGACAAACAAGGCTGGTACACATGTGAATATTTAGAATATCTAGATATGAGAATATCCATCATAGAACAAGCAATATATTTATATAAGAATGTTTGAATGTACAAGTGATATGGTTGATTACAAATGAAGGCTATGTGTATATACTAGCCAAGGTGCCCCTTCACGAATAGTCATGTTCTTTAATACATGTCTCTTCAATATACTAATTATTATTAATTATATATTTATGTTCATAACATTGCCTTCCCCTCTAAAAAAGCTTTGTCCTCAAAGCTTATGGATGAAAAGGCTCGATATCTTTTTCTATCTCATAATGTCTTCTCATCTTTCTCAATTCTTGTTATCATCATCTTCGATGATACAAGACGATATGAACTTTTGAGTGTGGTACAGAATTGTTGCACTGTGAAATGATCTAACCATCCCAAATCAATCTTTCGTGGAACTTTGCAATTATTTGATATCTGGGATAAATTATGATCATAAGACTTAATTGTGTTGACATCAATATTCTTCAAAACATAGGCCAGTTATTTTCGTCCCGAGTGATCTAGATAGGTTGACTGACTGAGATGTTTGCTCTTATGTTTTGGGTGTCGATAAGAAGTTTGTATGACCTAATTTTCCCTTATCATGCTTGTGGTGATTTTTTTTTACTTTAATTGTATCATTTCTTTCACATACTGATGTTGCTTGGTTGATCACTGGATCTTGGAATTTCAATCGTTTGAACCGTTGCATCCAAGTACGTCTTCACTTCAATTGGATTGGGATCTTTCTAAATCGTGATATTATCAAGATTAGTGTTTGTTCCCTTTTCTTCAACTCGGACCGCTACTTTTAAAGACTTCAATGTTTTTTTGTGATAAGTTGTTGTACTTTGTTTTCCAGTGACTTCTTGTCCTTCTTAAGCTTCCTAATTTGCGTAAGTAATTTCTCACTATGATCCTTCAAGCAAGAAATTTCTTCATTTTTATCAGCGATAATTTGGTCAACTACCCTTTTCATATTTTGCACCAATTTTTTATTTTCTTCAAGGACTATTTTTGAAATATTGTTAAAGTCTTCTAGTGTCAATGGATCTGGCTATGATGTTGTATCCTGTAATGTTATCTTCTTATAGGAAAATGTTAAGAAATACTTCATGTTTAGGATGAAACACCATAGTGTTTCCATCCAGGATGATCCTAGAACTATGTCACTACTATCACAAAATAAAGATTTAACGATGAATTGTGAGACAAAAGTAGTCTCCAATACTCAGTTGTAGATTGCTTATGTCATATTGCTTTTCATCCCTGTCTATTGTTTCAATTATATTTGATTCAAGAATCACTAATTGGTTAACACATTTAGTAGTAATGTAATTATTATCTTGAGTAGGAGTGATAGATATAATACTATATTTTTTGCAACTATTCCTTTGATTTTAAACAACTCAAAAACAACTTTCTGCTAAAAGTCTTAAGAAATCTTCCATTACTAATCTCTATTTTACTTTTTCAAGATGAGCTTAGGGTACAAAAGTAACCCCTTGTTTTTATGAACCTTCAAAACTTTATTAATCCTTCAAACCTTAGCAATGAATCCTTAATAATCTTTTATCTTTTAAAAGGAACCTCAAATACTTTTCCACTTTTTTTAAATATAATTATTTTCTAAATACTTCTGTTTTTCTAAAGTACATTTAACACTCCAAATAAAAATTTCCCTTCTTATTATAAAAAGAAAAAGTGTGTTAATACTTCAACTAATATATTTAGGGGTTTCGTACTCACATAAAAATCACTTTTATGACAACAATGTTTGAATATATGACTAAGCCAACACATGCATGCTATGCAAGGTCACGACCCTTAGATTGGAGTCGATTAAATTTATTTTGGTGCACACTATTTTGGGAACCAAAATACCCTTCCATGGCGCTCGTTTGTGCCTACGGCTGATATCTACCTTTTATGATTTGCAGACACCACTCAACATCAACTGCAATTTAGTATAAACTGTCTAGTTTGAAGATAGGATTGAACCTGTTGAGAAATCTAGACATCCATTACAGTCGGTGTATCACATGATTTCTCTTTAACATTGACATTTACTTGAGATATATTATCACTTCATCGTCATCATCATCATTATTATTTATTTTCATCATCAAAATAAATGCCAACAAGAAGATCACAATGCAAACAAAATGAAGCAAGAAATAGGCTCCAAGCCAAGGCAAAACCCCTCAAAAGGGGGAAAACCCAAAGAACTGCTCCTTATAGAATTTTCAATGAAGACTTCCAAGACCAAGAAGACTTCCAAGACCAAGACACTAGATCATCCACCAAGAGACCAGGCCAGCCACCCAAACATAATTTGTTCCTTATTTCACAATTTCGAATCTAAGGCAATTTGACCTTCCACAGAGAATTTGGCTGCCAAGTAGAGAGATAAAACAAAATCCAAGACCAAAACAATCTTCCAGATTCGTTGTCCTCCTTCCTCCTTTTTGCACTTATGTTCTACTTCAGAAAGTCGAATGCACAAGTATGCCTTTGAGGACAAGTTCCTCTCCAATATATAGCCATTTGAGTGTGCCCTCAAGCCGCTTCTAGGCCGACCCTTAGGGCTGGCCGACCTAGTCTCTTGGGCAGTCTCTAGACATTTCCATGACAAAATATTTTTCCTTTAAATTGATACAAGAGCCCTTCTAGGGGTTTTACATTATGACTTTGACTTTGACTTTGAGTCATTAGAGCACTCAATGGCTGCACAACCTAGGATAAAAACCATGGGCAAAAAACCCATGTATAAATAATTTTTCAAAACTAAATATTTTCTTTTCTTTCTTTTGACAAGCACAATGATTACATTAAGTCATGACATCATAATTATGAAGTCCAACACCAGTTACATTTCAACACTCCCTCTTAACTAGGGAGGTATTCATAGTTGACAACAAGTACAAGGACAGTACTTCCATTGAAAAGTTCTCATAACAAGAGTTGGATTGGTGAGCCATCTCATAAGCTATTTCATCAACTTATATCAATGCATCTCAACATATCAACCAGCATTGCCACATAGAAAGGCCTTGACTAATAGCTCTATCTCTCCACAAGATCAAAGCATAGTGCTAGTGAGACCAATGATTTATAGACACCTAATCATTGTCTCTCAACGCACATGCCCCATCCGTATGTTCACAAAGTATATGCTTTTAGTACTTTTGTTATCTTGGAATAACACATCCTCAAGGAATTTCCTCTTCGACTACTCTTGCCTATTGGATGCCCTACCACATCCTCAA
Source organism: Pinus taeda (assembly GCA_000404065.3). Classification (NCBI taxonomy): domain Eukaryota; kingdom Viridiplantae; phylum Streptophyta; class Pinopsida; order Pinales; family Pinaceae; genus Pinus; species Pinus taeda. The sequence goes on along the minus strand of APFE030145557.1, from coordinate 186,293 downwards.
AGAGTATTGGAAACCAGATGGTTACCCAATCCTCCATTCGTTCTTCATAACATGAAGACAAGAATGATGTGTTTATCTCTCTCTCATGGCCTTCACTAAGACTTACAACTGTTAGTCCTGGTCTAGTCCATGACACATGAAGTAGAGAACTATATCTATCACTCCCTGTTAACCAGGGAGGATCTAATCATTCCTATACAAGGAATTTGCTCAAGCTCCCTTTTACCATGGGACTTACACAAGCTCTCTAGGAACTTGTTTCCAATATCAGCTAACTGCTTCTTTGATGGAGATCATAGTACTATCAGCCACTTGTAGGGCTCCTCTTTCTTCTTCATCATGTCATGGGTGAACTTCAACTTCATCATCAAGGAGCCTTCTTCTTCATAACTTTTTCATAGGGCATAGGCCATCTTCTGCATTACTTTCTCTTTAACGAAGCATAGGATTGAACCAATAGTCATGCCATCCTTCTCGTCATCAGAAAATGATCTTTTAGTCCACATCTAGACATTCTTCATATAGCTACCTCTTTCAAGTCATGCTTCTTTCAAGATCTTCCATCCAATCACATGAGTACTAGTTGTTGGTGAAATTCTACAACTCTCTTCCGGTAGCCCTGTTTTAATTCAGCCAGATGATTTCAAAAAACAAATCAAAAGGAACATCAATTCAAAGTTACCTTTTTATGATGGCCCTTCATCATGACATCTTCTTTATCACTTGCATATTCACGAGCTAATCATTATTGAGCTTGATCATGGCTCCCTCTTCAACATCCGTAAAGAGATCTTACTAGGACATGATCATCAAACTATCTGCACCCTGCTATGGAGTCATCATATCCTTCTTTAAAGTGAAACTTCTCCATATAGTAGGATCATCTAGCATATCATGTCTTCATGAATTTCATGGTCTTCAATTTTCATCAGAGCCTTTCGCGGAACATATCTTAGCCAGGGATCCAGCCCTGTTCCTCATTTCCAAGATGAGGTCCATCATGTTGCAACCTAAGTTGCATGAAACGCTGAAACGTTTCAGAGTTTCCAAAACGGGTACGTTTAGAAACATCACCTCCCAAAAATGGAAACGTGGGCTGAAACGTCAACCGAAACGTCATATATATATATATATTATATATATAATATATATATATATATATATATATATATAAGTGAATAACACGTTATCTTGTAAGAAAAAAGGGAATAAGACCCATAGATGACAATTTAGAAGGAAAAACAAGCCTATATTAACTCTCATAGATGATTACATGATGGTCGAGTTTCGACTGAGTTTCGGTCAAGTTTCGGAGTTTCGGGTACGGATAAGGCCCGAAACATCGAGTTCTTAGAAGTTTCGTGCAACATAGTTTGCAACTTGAACCAGCAAGCTTCTTATGAGGCCTGCTCAAAAACAGTTATATCATCATAATCATTCTTCCCAAGGTGAAGAACTCATTTTATGTCATCACAAAGGAGGATCCATAAATGATCCTTGCTTGTCGCAGAATATTCATATCGGCTAGTTGTTTGCTATATCATGTTCATAAATTCTTTCGTACGTTGTTTTTAACTTTACCAAGTATCCACAGTTACACAATTATATCATGAATCTATCATAGTGCCCAAGGATCCAAGGGTCCTTACAGTTCCCCCCTTCCATCATGCTTCCCGAAACAAAGCATCAGTCCATCCTCCTTCCTTTACTTCCTGTACCTACAACATTCATTAACATGTACCCCCAAGCAAAGTAATAACAAAAGCATGATATTTATTTGTCAATCTAAGGTTACGATGAGACTTAAAGGTTGTACTTCTAGGATTTTCAAGTGCCAGCCCTAAACCAAGGGTTCAAACCTTATCCATGCCTATGAGCCCTAGATTGCATACAAACCTTAAAGACCAAGGGTTCGGGTTTCAATGAGGGAACAGGATTAGGGTTTCTATATGACTATGGTTTTAATAGTGTCAACACTTTTAACAAACCCTATACAATCAATCAACCCTACTATAATACATGTTGGACCCTTAACAAAAATATGCCATACATAGTACATACCTCATGGTTACATACCTGTAGTGGCCTGCACTTTAGGATGCCATGGTTTCTTTACGAAGGCACTGCAATCTTTATTGATCCTCTGCCATCTTCAAGACTTCCTTCCAATGAGTCTTCAAACAGGGATATAACTGCTCTTCTGATAGGACCTGCTTCTCCAAGTGCTCCTTTAAGAAATAGTATGTCTGTTGCTCTTCTTGCTTCGGAATTTCAAGACAGAGACAATACGCTACTTTTATTACTGACAGCTACAAGACTTATTTGCTACAGGACTTCACAATAGATCTTCAGACAGAGATTTATCCTTGTATTCATTTACTGCCCGTATCTCCTTGGTCTCACTGCTTACCAGAATGTATAAAAGAAAAATGATTATTGAATGTTGTTTTGAGTACTAAGAATGACCCTCTGGTTAGGGCTTCCAAAACCACTGATATGGTTTGACAAATGGATTTGTCCTTCATATGAATACCCTTGACAACCACAAATACGGCTCCAAAGGTTGTCTTATTACTTCATTGTCCAAGTCGGCTTCTCAAGTGACTATGTAGGCTACTTCAGTATATATCTAGATATGCCCAGAATTGCTTCCTTTAAGACCTCGACTTTGTTACCTCTGCAAGACGAATATGTAGGACTAGATAAGCGTTCCTTTGTCCACCATCAAAAATTCAAGGATGCCAATTCTATTCACGCTGTCTACACTTCAAATGCTCAAAACAAGTGTCACAAGGTCTGCTTTCCTTGTAATTGTTCAAACTTTAAATCGAGTATATATGCTATAGGGTATTTATTTCTTTGTCACAAATTTCCGTCTTCTATATCACTGCAAGAAATATGAACATCCTTGGAGAAAGAAGATTGCAACAATATAGATTTCATCCTTCTTAAATATGGCTGTGACTATGATTGACGCCTTTCACACTTGATCCTATGCTCAGAATTTGATTCTTCCTCTAGACCTTCCAAGCACTTGGATTATCAATGCATAACACAAGATGACTGAGATTATACTTTTATGCTTGGGTAGGAGCCTCAGTTCTTACTTCAATCAGTTCAGATCAACACCATCCAAAAATGATTGATATAACCTTTCACATCAGGAATCTCGGCTTCTCTTTCTCAAGGAATAGAAGTTCTAAGACAAGCCCTCCAAAATTTCTTTATGCACAGAACCTCAATGTAGGAGACTCGGCTCCTTTTAGGTCTTATGGCCAGAACTTAAGGAGACTCGGCTCCCTCTTCAAGTAAATATTTATGCTCAGAACTCTTCAAAAGCAATCTCAGTTCCTTCTTGGTGGTTACAATAACTTCAAGAAAGATTTGATGGTCAGAAATTCAGATCTGTGGTAGCACAGAGATTTCAGACTTCTTTATATAGAGATTTCTTACCTATTGTGCCCAGAGGTTTGATCTCTACATCAATGGACTCAGCCTCCTATAGGCTATCAAACTAGCCTTTTGGAGCTTCAAAACAGAGATTATACACTCTTCAAGACCTTCGCTCTTTCCTCCTCTGACCTCTGGCATTTACATAGAGACTAGGGATTTTATATGTGCCCAGAATTTGACTTGCTGCCTTCTAGGAGCTTGGTCCTAATGATCATAGTTCTCCTTGACGTTTTGAAGCCTTTTATGATCATCTTCTTGCCCTTAAACAAGTGAACCAAGCTCTGATACCATGTTGAGAAATCTAGGGCATCCATTAGGGTTAGTTTATCACATGAATTCTCTTTAAGATTGACATTTACTTGAGATATATTATCACTTCACAATCATCATTATTATTTCTTTTCTATCATCAAAATTAATGCCAACAAGAAGATCACAATGCAAACAAAGAGAGACACAGGAAATAGGCTCCAAGCCAAGGCAAAACCCCTCAAAAGGGGGAAAACCTAGAGAACGCCTTCTTATAGAATTTTCAGTGAAGACTTCCAAGACAAAGGCACTTGACCATCCATCAAGAGACCAGGCCAGCCACCCAAACAAAATATGTTCCTTACTTCATAATTTCGGATCTGAGGCAACCTGACCTTCCACAGAGAATTTGGCTGCCAAAGAGAGAGATAAACCAAAATCCAACACCAAAACAATCTTCCAGATTCAGGGTCCTACTTCCTCCTTTTCGCACTTCTGTTCTGCCTCAGAAATTCGAATGCACAAGCATGTCTTGGAGGACGAGTTCCTCTCCAATATATAGTCATTTGAGTGTGTCCTCAAGCCTCTTCTAGACAGACCCTTCGAGCTAGCCAACCTGATTTCTTGGGCAGTCTCTACATATTTCCATGACAAAAAATAATTTTCCCTTGTATTGATACAAGAGCCCTTCAAGGGGTTTTACATTATGACTTTGGCTTTTACTCCCTAGAGCACTCAATGGGTGCACAACCTAGGATCAAAACCATGGGAAAGAAACCCATGTATAAATCTTTTTTTAGATAAATATTTTATTTTCTTTCCTTTGACAAGTACAATGATTGCATCAAGTCATGACATCATAATTATGAAGACCGGCACTAGTTACATTTCAACAGAACCCAATGTCTTGGTGGTAACAATCGTAGTCCTTTCTACGTTGTCGAATAGTGGGTAAATATCACCGTGGGTGAGTTGCACAATGACAATCTCATATAGGCGAAAAACAGCATTGCGGCTTTGTCTGTCTCTTGGTCAGTGTTGCCTGTATATGTCAACGCACACTCCGAACAATATTTATATTGCATCAAGTACAGCGCTCAGTTGAACACTATCGTCTACTGCAGGGTTGACTAGATGGTGTCTAGGCAAGTGTACAGCTATGGGGGACTGTGTACGGGTAGCAGAGGGGAAAACTTTGTACAGATGGTGGCAGCAGAGCAAAACTTCAAAGTGGTGATAGTGCCTGGTAGCAAGGGCAGTCTAGACGACTGCAGCTGGATTGCTTATCGATGACAGCTGGAATGGCGGCGGCACCTAACAGAGCAAGGGGTGTGGCTACTCAACAGTCGTAGTGCTAACAATTGGTTTTGTATTTTTGTTTATATATAATATATATATATATATATATAACCTTTTTTATATAGATATATATAATTTCTCATATAATAATTTTTTGTTTTGTGTCCCTTCTCTCTTCTTTTCCTTTTTTTATTTTATATTTTATTTATTTTTTTCCTTGTTAATGGCCAACAACCAAATGCCAACAAGACCTGTAGAGTGGAGAAACTCCACACTACAAAAAGGGAGAGAAGACCACTTGTCATTCATTCTGGTTTACAATTATTTCTTGCTGATTGGTCCGAAGCTCGGGTGAGTTTCTCTCGAGGGTTTCAGGCGAGACTCTCAAACTAGTTCTCGTGGACATCCGTTGCCACCCTAGCTAGTAATCAGTCGATTTTGACAGTCCTCCACAACCACTCTAGTTGGGTTACGAAGAAATCATTCAGATTTCTCATTGGATCTTCAATTGCAGGTTACTGGGACAATTCTTCTGGGGGTCGAAGTGTTTATCAATTGTCAAAGGATATTTTCCTAAAGGGTTGAGTTGCTTCAGTAATTTCTGATTACTTCAAAAGGCCGAGTTTATAATTTTTTGCTGGAACGTCATTGTGATCAAATTTATCTTGCCGACGTCATCTTTTCAGAGGCCAAATTGTTGGTATCATTTCAGCAAATCAGGACCGAAATTTCCTTTCCTATTTGGAGGCCGAAATTATTTATTTGGCAGATCGAACCAGCTTATTGTGGAGGTCTAGCTTCTCAGCATTCCTTGGAGGCTGAAATTATCCAGCTGGAGGTCGATCTATTACTCAGAAGTTGAATGGGTCGAGACTAATATCAGGAGGCTGAATTGTATTCTAACTCAGGGTCAAATTGCACATCTACAAAGGTTGAACCATATCTTTCTTGAAGGCCAAATTCATAAGTTTATCGCCCTTGATCAGGAGACCGAATAGATAATTATTGAGGGTTGAAGAGCTCCAATTTCCTCATCATAATTTCAAAGAGGCTAAGTTCATTATTGTTGGCCGAATTGAGGATTGTTTGGATGTTGGATCCGCTGGAGTTCATGGCTGAGTTCCTAAGTTATTGCCAGATTGACTTGTTATTGGGAAAATTGAATTGTCCACCCCCCCCCCCTCTTAGGCTGAATTACTTTCAGTGCCAATTACTCTTTCCAAGGGCCGAGATCACTACTCCAAAGGTCGAATTGTTGCTGGAAATAAACTCAGGTTCAAAAATTTATCATTGCATTCATATTCTAGCCTGGTATTGCTGAGGACGAACCTGACTGAAGGACGAGTACCAGATAATTATCTACAGCCTAGGCCTGTCATTGCATATTGAGATACTTGGGATCGAGTTTTTCATATACAGTACCAGAGTGTCTTGTGATTTAGAGGTTATTTATTGCCTGTAGATAGTTAAAACGTGATTGTAATTCTGGGAGGCCGAGATCCATTTTTGGAGGCAAAATCTCATTGTATTTAAGGAGACCAAGATTCAAAACTTTGTGAGTCAAATGCTCAGCTATTTGGCAGGCCAAGTTCATCCTTTCTCATTACTTCCAGAGTTGATTCAATCAAGTGGAGTCGAGTTTCTGCAGCAGGGGTTTCTAAGAGGCCGAATTTCCTTATCCTTCAGGCCGAGTTCATCTTGAGGAGCATCTTGTTTTTTTTAAAGGCCAAGCTAGTCTTGGGTAATGCCAAAGCAAGATTCTTGGTTCCCAGATTGATTTGGCGTTGTAAATTCTTCCAAGCATAATTTAATAAATATTGAGATTTTCCCTCTTTATCTACTTGCTTAATGTAATCATTATTTTGCTTGCCAAGTGTTTGACGAAAGACTGATGAAGTTTGTTTGCGAACTGTTTGTTGAAAGTCCTCAAAAAAAAAAAAAAAAAAAAAAAAATTATTGGGTATTTTTAGCCTTGGTACACTATATCTACCCCCCCCTTGGCTTTTCTAGGAGTTAGCCTAGACAGAGGAGTTGAGATTTGAGTGACAGTTGCTCAACTCGAAACTTCCCCCCAAGGCCACACCAAGTGGAGTTAAAGATTTTCTCCACGATATCCCAGGTGTGGATTTAGGCAGAAACACCTAGCATAAGACTATGAAACCATTCTTGAAGTAAACGCCAATCCATAACACTTATCACATACAACTATCTCCTAAAAGGGTAGGCCTAAGAATTGTTCCTCCCTTTAAGGTTGGAAGCACCTAATAGGGCCATGTGCTAACCCAACCATACTTGAGCATGGTAACTTTTGAACATTGAATATGGCTCACTCTAATACTTTTATGGTTCTTGCACTCATGATGTTTATCTCATTCGATTGCGTGCTACATACTGCTTCCAGGTATAACTAACATTCCTTGAGGGATTGTACGTTCTCCAACACTTTAGAGAGGGCATCCAACCACCTTGATGACAACATAGGACACTTTGACAATGGACCAGTGTGGAAAAAGTCGGGAATAAATCCCGATTAAATCCCGATTTTTTTTTTTTTTGGCTGGCCGATTAAATCCCGATATTTTGATTTTTTTGGCTGGCCGTTTAATTTTGCCGACTTTTTCGAAAAACTCCCGACTTTAACGACTTTTTCAACTTTTGGACCCTTGCCGATTTAATCCCGACTTCAACTTTTTCCACATTGCAATGGACATTGAGCCCTTCTTGAGGAGTATTGACATTGGGATAACTTGACACAATTGATAACACTTGTTATCGCACAAATTAGCAGTCTTGTAAAGGTCAAGGAAGATGCTAGAACGACACCACACAAGATAAGTGTCCATTGCCACTTCAGCACAAGCCTCCACTATTTAGGCCAACTCCTAAAATTCCACGGGAGGCTTCCCTACAAAATCAAAGCAATCCACCACAAGATTAGTAGACCAATATGTGAAATTTCCTCAAAATTGCAGCAATTGGAATTTATTCTCCTAACTAATTCACAGTTTAAGTGTTTATGGCAATTAACGAATAAATCACATTGCAATTCTACACAAAATAAATATGTTGCGGAAGTAAAATCAAGAACTGAGAAATAGATATACACACATAAAAACCGACACAGTTGTTTTGGACTAAAAGTCCTCAGAAAAACCCTAAAGGGAAAACCAGTGTAGCAGACGAGGGTTTATTTTATTATTATGCAGCAAAATTGGAGAGTACAATAATCTAGATGCCAAACTGGCAATTCTCCAGCAAATATCTAGCCAAAATAATATGGAGAAAATTTCTCCCTTCAGCAATCAATCTGGCATCCACTAGCCTACTCGAACCCCACAATAGCAAACTCGCTCTTCCTGGAATTCGCACCGCATGACCTTGATAATTTGCATTGTCTGCAAACTGGCTCCAAGTGAGTCGTCCAGCTTCCCTCTACCCTTGGAAAATATTCTCTTTGCCTCTCGAATCATCTCCCAGCATTTGGCAACTAAAACAACCCCTTTCCGACAACTCGCACTGGGGTTTCTGGTTGCTCGTACTGGCTTCTACAACCCTCTCTACAGATAATTCAGCCTCCTTTCACATGCCAATCCAGCACTGGAGAAATGCTAGAAAATTCCCCAGAATCCTCCTGAATTTTCTGTCGCTGCCTCTCTTTGATGCACTCCCTCTGGCTCAAACTACGCCCTTGTTGAATCATTGCAACTGGGTTGCTCGATCTACCTTAGCTAACTCGCTCTCCCTCGTGTCTTTCTCCATCCCATCGACTTGCTCTTATAATCTCTCGCTAGAGCATCAACGGCCAAGATCTAATCGTGATCGATGGCTAAGATCATATTAGACTTTATCCAAGTCACTTTCTGGAAATCTCTAGAACATAAGTCAATCTCCTCAATTAATTATCATTAATTAATCAATTTTCCTAAGTTAGACTTAGGCATTTTTTAATTTTGATCAATTAATTTAATTGAGAGGTTTCTAAATGTTTTCTCCTGAAAACTTTTCTAGGTTTTGGAGATCTTGTGTTCCTTAGCCTCTTAGACACAAATCGAGACTAGAACACTTGTCTGATGCTACGAAAAATATAACACCCTCTCTTAGCAAGGAAGGTGTTCTCTTCCCACAATCATATCTCTCCTCTACAATCTGTAGTTGGATTGTCTACGTTGTTGATGTCTGACATTTGTTTCATCTCCTTTCTTCACATCTCACTCTAATTTGACTCCCTGTCAATAAAAATCACTGTGAAGAAGTCAATCTCGCGAACACTACCCACCAGCTACTGCACATACTCTGATCCACCTCACACTATTGCTACTACTGCTCTACTAATGTTCTTGCAATGTCATTGCAGCTACTGCAATAGTGAGTTTGACTTGATCTCCCTCTAAAACAGAACTAGGAAATCTCTTGTAAAAGGAAATTCTCTTTAGGAGTCACTCTAGCTGGAACTGCACTTGCAATCAGCAACTAGGCAATTTGCACTGCCTCCTCCAATCACACAAATTTCCTGAAACTACAACTAGAAACTCGAACTCTCCTAATCTACTGTGTCCCTGCAACTGGCTCTACAACTATCCCTTGAGTCTCTGATGGAAACTAGCTTTGCTCTGTCCACTGAGTATCTGATTGCACCCAACTATCTCAATGCCTCTCAAGTATCTGAGTGCAACTAGTTATGCACTATCTCTCAAGATCCGACTGCGCCTACTGAACACTGAACCTACTACTCTGTATTGCGAGCTCCCGTAGCAAAGGAATTGATCCATGTGAGGGATAATGTTCTTCCCACAAATCCTGCCCAATCCTGCAACTCTGATGCATCAGGGTCCTCCTCCATCTGGAGGTATAGCTACTATCAATGCAAAATCCTCCAACCTAGAGGTCAACTCATATATCTATGTCAAAGTTGTTGTCTGTTCCTACTCCTTGCCCCTCTTTCTCTTTGGACACTGAGTGATGTAGTGACCAAACTCACCACATCCGAAGCATTTGAACTTCAACAGGCCCTTATTCTTCTTCTCGCCTGCCTTTGAGCTTTGTCCCTGATAGGGACCCTTCTTCCCCTTCCCTTTACTAGCAAGGGCTACGTTCTACTCTTCCTCTTCCTCCACTTTCGAGTTAATTTTCTAGTGTTCTATGTTTAGCATAATCACTTACAACAATTCTTCTTCAATTAGCAATCATTTTATCCAATAAATTCAATCTTCCAATGGCTGTAAGCAATTGTAGATAGAACAGTAATCCAAATGCACAATAGAAGACAATCAAGAACAAGAACAAGAGAGACACAAGATTTGGTCAAAGACCAAAGAAAAACCCCACAAGGGGGAAAACCCTTTCCAAATCCTTCTTCTATTAGATTGTCATCAAATGTTCAGCAAAGAGACACAATATTCAAGTTCATCAACAAAGAGTCAAAGGTCAACAACTTTGACTATCCAAACCAATCAATCAATATCCAGTCAAAGATGATCCAACAAGTCAAATCTAATTCAAAGTCAATGTTTGCAAATCTAGTCAAAGTCAACAGCAGCAGCAGCCGCCCTAATAATGGTCAACAGTCAACAGTCCTCCAAACAATTTAGTCAAAGCAACAACAAACTCAGCCTTCCAAGATTGGTCAAACCAAGTCAAAGTAGTCAATAAAACTCTCATAAAAATCGATCAAAGTCAACTCGTCGACTTGGAAAAACCCTAGCCAAAATTTTGTAGTCAACCTTGATCAAACAACCCAGAAAATGTCGATCAATGTGCCAATCAACTTGGCCTCCCAAACAGTCCAAGAACTCTATCAACCCAAGTCAAAGTCAGGTCAAAGGTTGGTCAAACAAATCCAAAACAAGAGTCAATGCAGTTAACAAATTTTTCCTTCTCTCTCCTTCGCACGTGTGGCCTCGAACCAATGTCACAAGGTTCGTTGAATTTCGAAATTCGACGAACCCCAAAAAATTAAAAAGTTCGTTTGGGTTCAACTAAAGGTTCGTTGAGGTTATATGTCACTGGTTGCTTCTGCGTGGTGTTGTGAGGTTGAATTGGATTCTTCTACATTTCAATGGGTTCCATTCATAATTTACAGGTTAAATCCTCTCATGCCGCCTCCCGTCGACTAGTCTATTGCAAACGTCTGCACTGGGGCACTGTATGATTTACTGCACTGTGGTGTTGTTGCATTTGTTGGATCGAATAATTAGCGTCTCCATTGTTACAACTCAGGTTGCCGCTATATTCACCATAGTCATTCTGTCGCAACACCCAAGTCATCACTCAAACAATGGTCCACAGCTACCAGATGTCACAAGATTGGTTTATAGTTATCTATTTTTTCATCTTATAAATTATTCATTGTTTGCAAATATATTTTGTATCACAAACCATGGTACACGGTAGTATATAGTTTTCTAATTTTATTTATTCCATAAACTTTATATTAATATCTTTTATATCACATATAACTAGAATATTAATAAATAAGTTCATATTAAATATTAATAAAATTTATTTTTATATAATGGATAAATTAATATAAGAAGATTTAAAATATATATACACACTCAAACATAATGACGAACCGTATTCGAATCTTATCTAGAAATTTGAATTTGAATCAAACTTCATCATTATCGAAACAGAGCTATGTGACATTACCTCGGACCTTCAATTTCAGATCTATACAAATCATACAAGAGAAGATATGAATGTGTGATGATGCTCCAAAGTGATGTGACGTGGTCTATTTATATGTGGTGGAGGTGACCCAATTTGTCCTTTAAGCTGACCTGTACTTTTTGTGAAGATGCCGTTACATAATAAAAATAATATTTTTCTGTCCAAATTAAATTCTTCCAAGGGCTAAAAGGGTCTTCTACGGAGGAGGAAGACTGACTTCCCAAAGGAGGGAATTTGTCTCTGAGCTACCAAATTAACACTCCCTCTCAGCTAGGGAGAAATTTTCCACTGCATCATAAGTTTGTCTCATTATCATCAATATCATATCTCATCTATGCTCATTTACATGAACATTCCCAAATCTAAAGAAGAAGAATCATCGTAGGGGAGATAAATCTGCCACCCTATATCCAACAATAGGCGAGATACAACTTACTAGGCAAGGATCACAACCATCCCATTGTCTAATGACAATAGGCAAGATACCACTTTCCATGAGAGATAATGATCACATCCATCCTATTGTCTATGATCTTCCCACCTTGACCCTCAAAAATCAAGTGGTAGAACACCCACATCATCATCCAACTTGGGGGAGATACCTGACTTACCAGTGTTAAGGATCACACCCACCCAAGTTTCCTCATCCATTGGCCAAATGGGGAGGGACAATCCCAACCAAGGTTGCGGGGGCGCCCCCCCCCCTTAAACCCACTCCGGGAGCGCACCCGCTCTTGAAGCATGTTCCTAGAGCGACCTCCCAAAATTCACTCAGAAGCGTGCTCCCTAGCTTTTTTCGCAATTTTTTTTATGCAAACAAGTGCCAAACTCCCTAGACCCTTCCTAGATGCTCCCTAATGTTAATGTTAAATTCTTAAAGTAAAAGTGACATTCTCCTTTACCTTTCATTTTCATCCTTTTACTTAAATTTTTAACATTACCATGAAATGACTCAAGATGCTTGAGAGCAGTTTCAACCTCATTGGATTTCATATGGGGAAAGTAGAATTTTAGATACTTATCATTTTTTCACGATTTCAGTGTTGAAAAATCTAGGGCATCATGAATTAGGTGATTCCTATTAATTAGGAACTTCTTGTGAGTGACTTTTACTTCATTAGATTAGGATCTTCTAGTCGCTTGAGTTATTAGTGTTCTTCATCAAACAATTACCAATGCATGAACATAAATAGACAAGAGACAGAGAATGTAGGCTATCAGCCTGGGCCAAAACCTCTCACTCCTTGAGAGAAAACCCGCACAAATTCTTCTTAAAGAGATTACAATTGACGAATACCAAGACCTTTGACCTATTAGCCACATCAAGACCAAGACACTAGTTCTCTTGACTATCTTCTGCTTCTTTCTTCTTCATGACTCCTCTTCTGCTTTTGACCTTCTTAGCACTGAGACTATTTCTCTGTATCATCGAAAGTCTCATCACTGCACTGAGATCTTTATCACTATAATTCTACCTTGATCTTATCATAGTAGAAGCAAAGAGGTCCTGTTGACTACTGGAGTAGCACCTGATGATTATGTGACGACTCCATGCCCAAGGATGATCCAAAGGACACTTGTACCATCAGATGTCATCAGTCAACAGAGTTTTTTAACTCTCCTTCTATCTTCTCATCATATTTCTTCTTTGTACCCAGATTCCACACCCTACGGGGAATTGTAATAAGTGATGCTAGTATATGTTTCTTGAATTTGTAAGCAGGCCTAGGATGTGGGACTCGATCAGCAAACGAGTACACCTTGGAGTGTTTTTTTTTCGGTTAATTATTCCCTTCTTTTCCCCTTTCTTTTTCAGAGGCGGATAATTCTCTGGATTTTTTCACTCGTGCACACCCAAAGCCGAGGTGACGGTTTGAAGATTGAGCCCCTGACACATCTTAGTGTCTAGGGTCGATGTATATTACCATACTAGATCACACGAAAAGTTTCGTGGAATTTGGCTAGGTCTAAGTAGGATTTTTTAATAGTTAAAAATTTCCCGCAAAACGGGATTTTTTAATTATTTTTTATGTAAAGGCATAAATAAGTGGCCTTAGGAGATGTCTGGGGCGTATCACCAATCGAAATTCATCCTCAGAGGCCCAGCATTCTCCTAGAGCCTACTTTGGGGGTCAAAAAATGACTCAGAGTCCCTCAAAAGGCGTTTTTTCCATTGACAGTGGCAAAAATGAAGAAAAAATTCAAAAAAATGAATAATTGGAAAAATTTAAAAAAAAAATTAAAGTCAAAATAAGTCAAATTTTGACATGGAAGTCAAGCAGAGAATCAAGGGTGATGTGGCAGAGCATGTTGGACCCACCACATAAAGTTTCAGGCTCAAGTCAAAGAAAGTCAAAAAAAGTCAAAGTCAACAGGCAGTTATTACTTTGATTTAATTTTTTGAGGTTGAAATATTATGAGGTGAAAGTATAAAAGTTAAATGAGTGGGAGGGGGCCCACCTCAGCTCCAAAAAGAATATACGTAGCTCAACCATCAAAAAAGCACATGCTCATTTGATACGTATTACTCATGCTCATTTAAAAAAAAAAGTCCGTACATGTTTTATTCAGCCAGCAAATAAAAAATCCGTACAGCAGTCCGTACGCTGGCAAATAAAAAATTCAACGCACAGCCAATCAAAGGGTCAACAGAAATACGTGGACAGCAATGTCTACGTGAGCAAGCAGTCCATGCTGGAAATTAATATACGTATATTCTACAGCAGTTTCGTACGGCAGTTTATCCCAAGTTCTGGCACATGCTTACGTGGGCATATACAGCACTTCAACACAGATTTGAACATGGTCAGCAACAGCTATTTACGTGGCTAGCAATACGTGGATATCCCAGCAGTATTTAACCCACTCAGCTACCTTTACGTTGACAGCCAAGTGAACAGCAGTCCGTACGCACAATTAGAGGCAGCTACAGGCAGTTAGATGAGCATTTAGATCAGCAAGTTAATCAGCAGTTGCATGGGCAGCCTACAGCAGTTATCTTCAGTCAATCAGCAGTTCAAAGGCAGCCACATTTTTATCTACAGCAGTTATCTTCACACATGGACAGTCATAGCAGCCACTTGTCATTTCATTTTTTCATTGGGATCTTCACCTGATTGCCATTTGTCATTGGAATTTGCCTTGGGATTGTCTCCCATTTTCCTATTTATATGAGCCTTGGGCTCTTATTGTAATATCATAGAACGAGCTATTGGGCTGGCGGAGACTCTGCCGGATTTTGTACTCAGCTTTCACATTAATAAATAAAAGTATTTGGGGTTACTAGCTTCTCTTGTGGTGCATGCTTTTGTACATGAGGTATACCTGTATCATTTGACATTCATTTGATTTTCATTTGCTAATTAGTTGTTTTTCATTTTGCCTGAAGGCACTATTGTCTAGGGAGGAGAGATTTGCAGCTATCTCAAATCTCTTCCGGGCTTGGTATATTTTGTACACTTGTTGTAGCTTGTCCATTCTCGGTTGAATGACAAGCTCAACTTGGTCTCTATATGCCAAGTCTCTTTTTGCACTAACAATTCGTTTGCAAGTGTTTTCTGTGTTTTCAAGGGACAGGTTGCCAGCTCTGTTGGAGGGCGAGGACTTCTTCGGCGGGAATAGTCACCTCCAAGGATACCAAGGGTCCCACATGCTGTTCAAGCCAGCAAGCTCATAAGACATCAAAAAAGATTTACTCAAGAGGGAGTTTCTTGAGCCCTTAGCTTAGTTTCTATTTTGAAAAGTTAAAACAAATTTTCTCCTTTTCATTTAAAAGCATTTGTTTTCATTTTGAGCATAAAAAAGAAATACAAATAAAAATCTTTTCATTTCTGAAAGAGCAACGTTTTTTTTAGGCACTGGTCATTTAGGTGTTTCATGCTTATCGTATGGTTAATGGCTATTGCTTGTATTATGTTTGCTTATAGATCTCATATTAACAATCTTATTTAACTCGAATAATTCTCCTAGAAATTTACATCTTAGCTTTTAGCTTAACTTTCCATTAGGGACCACCCCCCTTAGCTAGCCTAGGAGATAGCTAAAACGGAGAGAGTTGGGATCAGTGTGACAGCCCCTTCTCTGAGTTCCCTGCCACCAACCACACCTTGTGGGGTTGAAGGCTTTTCTCGCTAACTGGTAGGTAGGTGCGGGCGGCAGGGTCAACAGGTCCCATACTAGCTATGAATTTTTCTTTGTGGTAATATAAAGACTTCACTCTGTAACACTGAACTATAGTATCATTAGCACCAAACTGTGGTATGACTGCACCAAACTGTGGTACAAATAACACTGAACTGTGGTATCATTAGAGCACCGAATTGTGCTTATATACCCTTGTCTGATCTATGATCTCCTGCTATGACACCAAGATTTTCCTTCTGAAATCCGAACCATTGTTCTAGTGATTAGCCCTTAAACGTCTTCATTGCTCCCTTATCATCTTATCCGAGTTCCTTCTATGATTGCATTTGAACTTACCACTGCTTCTATTCACCTGAAAATCTTAGAGATATATCCGAACTTGACTATGTAAATGTCAATCCTCTACACACCTATTTATAGTGGTTGTCCCATAAATAAGCCAACCTGTTCTTCTGAAGGGTTGTCTCTCCAAATAGGTGAGCCGACATGATCTTATACTTCATCTTAAGGCCGACATGAAGAGGAGCACTAGTGCTTGTCGTTGGAGGGCTTCTACACATTTTTATAGACTCCTATACATTTGTCATATCCCTAAGAAGGGTTCTTCATACATGACATTGACTCTTTGACTTTTATGACAAATCCTAAAGGTTCTCGATGGGAGCCATCTAGAATAAAACCTCTTGCTCATGAAACCCATGAAGCAAGGCATAATAATAATTTTATTTTCCTCTTTTCATCATTTACAAAAATCACAATTACATGTCATTATGAAGACCGAACCTAGTTACAGTTTTCAACATTCAAGATTGGGGGGATTGCAATGTTTCCATTGGATTTTGTCATGTACTAGGGTATGGAACTCGTCAAGAATGCCAATCCCTCTATGTACCTTGATGTTAGTGACAGTGGTTATCGAACTCCTCTATCATGACCCTATTAATAATGTACCCATCACTCAAACAAAATCCTAACTTGACATGCTACTTTTCTTCTATCTTACGTTAATGCTTAGAGGGTGATATTAACGACAAAGATCCCAAGATAGGCAATGGTTTTGATGATATGTAGGTATTTGTTGTAGCGTGATTTTTTTGGATGATAGAGGCCATCTAGAGCATATTTGTTGATGTATTTTCAGTTCAAAGATGGATTGCACTCGATGCTATTTTGGTTATGTGCACCCTTACATGCTATATAAATCAAAATTTGTAACTTCTGGACTTGTGGTTGATGAAGATTGTAACTACTAGATGATTGATCTTATATGATTTAATCCATGTTTTTATGCTTTTTATAACTAATTCATCATTCTACATGCTTCCTCAGAAATTAGACATTTATCATGGCGGCAAGAGGCCCAAGCATTAGCAATAGATAATAAATTTACTTGTCTTTTCTAGTTTCTAGTAGTTTTTATAACTGTTGACTCTTTCATATTTATTATGATATTTTTTGTAAACAATATATGACAATTTAAGATTGAAGTTGGCAGTTATAACTCATTGGTAATGAATTATGAATATAATGCTTCGTGAAAGTTGAAACATTTCATTTCATGTTAGATATTCTTTGTTATCGTTTGGTTACTTGGTAATGGTAATGGTTACAAGTACAAGTTGCAACTTTAGTGATCAATGATCGATAAATGTTATATATTGAATTTCGAAAGCTTGAAATTTTAAGAATGATGAATCATGAGACTAGATATGTTGTATGTCACTAACTTGTGGATGTGGTTGACGAGGATTATAACTTCTAGATGATTGATGTTATATGGTTCAATCCATGTTTTTATGCTTTTTATATCTAATTCATCATTCTACATGCTTTTGTTGACATATATGCATCAAAATATATAAAAATATATATTATATAAAAATTTCTCCAAAACCGGGAGGTTTTGAAAATGTCGCTCCTCGCTCTCGCTCTTGCTCCCAAATAAACTTGATCCCAACAAGCCTAGCTTGTGGGTATGATGCCAACTAGGGTACACTCTGTCAAACCTGATAGTGGGGGATACCCAACTTGTCATAAAAGGCAAGGATCACACACACCTATTGTCCAAATATCCCTCAACCCCATGAGCTCTTCGACTTCATTCCCTCCCTGGGAGCTCAAACAGAGGGGAAGAGCATATCTCAGTGTTCTCGATCAGCGATGACCCTTATCAAGGAGGATCATATCCATTAGTCTAAGTTGCTCTGTAGAGAACAAGAACTTCCCTTTCGGCAAAGCCTTGGTAAGAATGTCAGTTATCTGCTCATCAGTCGAAATGTGATGGAGTCTTACGGCTCCTCTTTGCACATCTCGAATATAATGATATATGATCTCTATATGCTTGGACCTGTCATGGAACACGAGATTATTGGAAAGTCAGATCCCACTCTTGTTATCATAATAAATCATTGTCGTATCCAATACCTACTCAAACATCTCTCCAAAGAGCTTCCTCTACCAAACTACCTCACAACTAGCCATGCTAGCAGCAATGTACTCTACCTCAGCAGTGCGTAGAGCAACGAACTTTTGCTTCCTGCTCATCCAAGATATCATGGCAAAACCAAACTAAAGCAGCACTCGGATGTGCTCTTCCTATCAACGACATTTTTGGCCCAGTCAGCATCAGTGCATCCATGGAGTCTCACATCTCTGACAATATATATGAGTCCAAGATTAATCCTCCCATGCAAATATCTCAACACGTGCTTAGCAGCAACCTAGTGTGCATGTAGAGGCTTCGTCATAAATTGACTCAAAGTGTTAACTGCAAAACATATGTCCGGTCGAGTGTTCACAAAAACATCAATAAACCAATCAACTATCAATGCTCAAAGGGATTCGCCAGATCAGGTACTGTCGCTTCTCCACATAGCTTCTTGAAGTTCATCTCCATCAATGTGGCCATGGACTTGCATTCTACCATACCAAATCTTCCCAACAATTTCACAACATATTTTCCTTATGAAAGGAAAATCTCACCAGGCCTCTGCCACACCTCTAAGCCCAGGAAGTAGTGCATCAATCCAAGGTCCTTCATCTCAAATTCAGAGGCTAGCTCCCTCTTACATTTGAGAATCGGAGGCTCTCCACCTATCAAGAATAGATCATCAACATATAAAACCAAAATCAAAGGCATACCTTGGACAATTTTGAAGTAGAGGTTTGGGTCAGCATTGCTTCTCATAAATCCAAGCTTCATCGGGTAACTATCTGTGTGAGCATACCATGCCCTGGGGGCCTACTTCAATCCATAAAGTGCCTTCTTCAGCCTGCATACATGAGTCTTTCTGTCATGCTCCTCAAATCCATGAAGAAACATGGTCTTCACATCCATCTGGTGAGGAGTCCATCCCTGACTAGTAGCTACAGCACCAACAGGTCGAATAGTAGAATAGCGGGCAACTGCTGCAAATATATCATCATAATTCTCTCCCTCTTTATGGGAGAAACCTCTAGCCACTAACCTCGCCTCATATTTCTCAATACTTCCATATGCTCCATGTCTGATCTTGCATAGCCATTTCAAAGTCACGACAGACTTCCCTTGACGGCTCGAAACCACTTCCCACACGTCGTTCTTCATGATAGACTCATACTTTTCAGCGATAGCATCCTTCCAAACCTGCTCTTTCACTGCTTCTTCAAAGGTGTGTCGTTTAGCCTATATGATATTGCTCATAGCTACAACATATCCCAAGTATCAGCATGGCTTCTTGCTTTCCCTGAAGGTTCCTCTAGAAGCAGCATGTCTCTCAACATCTTGTAAAGTATCACGAAGCCATAATGGACTCTTCCTGGCAGGAGAATCACACGGAGGCGGATCCAAAGGGTCCATAGGCTCCATAGGGTCATCATCAACATCAAGCTCAAGTCTAGAAACAAAAGGGTCTTCTTGTGTATCCATAACATCATCCTTCTTTTCAACAAGGGCAGGAGGGAGTGTCGGTTGCTTTCCCAAGGGTATCATCTTCATCAAATCACATCCCTGCTAAACTCTATATTCCTCAGTCCGGAGACATATATTCCATAAGCTTTTGAATTTTCACAGTTACCAACAAACGTACCTTTATTTCCAAAAGCTTCCAGCTTGTTACTCTTGTCCTTCGACACATTAAGGCATACGGGGCAGCCAAAGATTCTCAAATGTCCAACATCGAGCTTCACACCTGTAAAAACTTCTTTAGGGTCCTTGTCACCCAAGACTTAATGATGGGTCATGTTTTGAACATAGACCGTAGTGCTGCCAGCTTCTCCCCGCAAAAGTTTCGGCAACTTTTGATCATGCAACATGGCTCGAGCAGCTTCCATAATGGTCTTGTTCTTCCTTTCAGCTACTCCATTTTGTTGAGGATTGTAAGGTACAATGGTCTCCCTCTTTATCGCAACTTTCTTGCATAAATCAATGAACTCTTTGAAATGAATTCGCCACCATTATCACACCTGAAGACTTTGATCCTCTTCCCTATTTGATTCTCTATCAGTGCCTTGAAATCTTTGAACATATCAAATGCTTCGTCCTTATGCTTCAAGAAAAATATCCATGTCTTGCGAGAGTAGCCATCCACAACGGTTATGTAGTACAGGTAGCCACCAAGAGATGTTACCAACATAGGTCCTCATAGATCAAAATGAATAACTTGTAGAATATCACTTGACCTGCTCCTGCTAGAAGGGAAGGGTCCCTTCAACTTCTTTCCATATGCACATCCTGGAAAAACTCCATCATGTTTTGCTTGAACCTCAAGCACCCCAGAAACCATCTTCCTCACCTTGGGTAGGGCTTTATAATGAAGGTGAATGAACCTTCAGTGCCACAGCTCACATTGATGATTGCTATCATGAACCAAAGCTCAGATTGGTTTCCCACTAACTTTATACAGGCCTTCAATTCTAGATCCCAAGGTGAAGGCATCCCTCAAGCTAGATTCTTATGGCCAAGTAAGAACCTTTCCTCTTATAAAAACAACTCTCGTTCCCTTGTCCTCCAAGGCAGATATATATACCAAATTCATTTTCAATCCCAGCACATACAAAACATCTTATAGATGTATAGTTTCAAAATAATCTAAGTGAAATGAAACAGAACTAAACCCCTTCACTAGATGTGTAAAGTTATCTCCAAGAATAATCTTCAAATTTGTCTCCTTCTCAAACAAGTTTAAGAGGACTTCACGATACCCAGTGAAGTGTCTAGAGGCCCCACTAGCTACAAGCCAGCGATCAAATGAATCTGAATGAGAGGAACTAGCTAAAGAAGAAATAAGAAAATATTCAGATTGAGTAGCAGTTGCATTATTTCCATACCTTAAATCTCTTTCGAGAACAGTGGTCTTCTCAACAATCAGTAGAAGCATCTCTTCTATCATTGAACATGTTGTTTTTGTAGCCTCGATTGTTGTTGAATGATCTAGGAGCATCATTCTTCTTAGGGCAATCTCAAGCATAGTGACCTCTCTTATGCCAACTTAAGCATTGAATATGTAACAATTCCTTCTCCCTTCTTGATCTTCTATTGGAGTCCATGGATGCTGGTGCAAGCTTTCTTGAGTTAGATTGTCTTCCTTTCCCTTTCCTCTTCTTGTCTTGAGTAGCAAATGTAGAGGGATCCCCTTCTTCATGCCTTTGAATCCTTCATCTAGAAATCATCTTGGTCTCTTCTTGAGTGCACTTTCTAGTGAGCTCATCAAATGAAGGGAACCTTTCATTGTTGCTAATAGTTGTGACGAATGTCTCCCAAATTGGAGGAAGACCTTGAAGTTCAATTAGTACAAGCACTCTATCAGATGTAACTTCTCCACCAAATGCTAGTTGATCCTTGAGTTGGGATATCCTCATGAAATATGAATGCACAATCCCTCCCTTGCTCATGTTAATATCCTTAAGTTGATTCTTCAAGGAAAGAATGTGACTCAAGTTGTTGACCTCATACATCTCAACCAACTTATCATACATTTCCTTTGACTTCTTCAATTTTGCACTATAAGTAATAAAATGGTCTCTCAAAGAATCAATAATAATTTTCTTAGCCTTGACCTCACTTTTCTTGTATTTGGCTTTGACAGCGGCGGAAGCAACTTTCCGGAGGCTAAGGTACTTTCCCTTCAACGTATTCCAAAACATCATTCTCATCCAAAGTCAAATCCAACCTGGTCCTCCATACAACATAGTTAGATGAGTCATTCAGCTTCTCTTCAATCTTCAAGTATGATGTAGGCATCTTGGCAAAGTCAAATGATCTTCAGTAGTGAATAAGATATTTTCCAAATGAGTGATTTCTCTTTCTCTTGTCTCCTTGGGCTTGTCTTCACCTCAACTCTGATTCCATGTTAATTTCACAGTGTTTTATGCTTAGCACAATCACTTACAACAATTCTTCTTCAATTAGCAATCACTTTATCCAATAAATTCAATCTTCCAATAACAGTTTGCAATTGTTGATAGAACAGTAAACCAAATGCACAATAGAAGACAACCAAGAAGAAGAACAAGAGAGACAAGATTTGGTCAAAGACTAGGGAAAAACCCCACAAGGGAAAAAACCCTTTCCAAATTCTTCTTTTATTAGATTGTCATCAAATGTTCAGCAGAGAGATACACTATTCAAGTTCATCAACCAAGAGTCAAAGGTCAACAGCTTTGACTATCCAAACCAACCAATCAATATCCAGTCAAAGATGAGCCAACAAGTCAAATTTGATACAAAGTCAAAGTCTGGAAATCTGCTCAAAGTCAACAATAATAGTATCAGCAGCAGTCCTAATCAACCAACGGTCAACGGTCAACAGTCCTCCAAATAGTTCGGTTAAAGCAGCAAACTCAGCCTTCCAAGATTGATCAAACCAAGTCAAAATTGTCAACAAACTCCCACATAAATTGGTCAACGTCAACTCGTTGACTTGCGAAAACCTTAGCCAAAATTTTGCAGTCAATCTTGGTCAAACAACCCAAATAATCTCAGTCAATGTGCTAGTCAACTTGGCCTCCCAAACAGTCCAAGGATTCTATCAATCAAAGTCAAAACAACCAAGTCAAAAGTTGGTCAAACAAATCCAAAACAAAAGTCAACGCAATCAACCTATTTTTCCTCCTCACTCCTTCACATGTGTGGCCTCGAACCTGCAATTTCAAAGCTATATGAATCGTATAAGAGAAGATATGAATGTGTGATGATGCTCCAAAGTGATGTGACATGTGGTCTATTTATATGTGGTGGAGACCCACTTTGTCCTTTAGGCCGAACTGTACTTTTTGTGAAAATGTGGTTCCATAATAAAAATAATATTTTTCCATGTCCAAATTAAATACTTCCAAGGGCTAGAAGGGTCTTCTCCAGATGAGAAAGGCTTCTCAAAGCAGGGAAAGTGTCCCTAAGCTGCCAAATTAACATTGCATTCCTTTGATGCTACCGCTGATAGTACCTTATGTTGGAAAATCAGAAAGGCAGAAAGATTTTCTTTTATGTTGATAATTACTTGTGATATATTTATGTTTTTATTAACTTTCTTGTGTTCTCCTTTTAATTTTGTTCATCAAGCAATTACCAAAATCATAGCACGAAGATCAAAGACACCAGATGTAGGTGGACAGCCAAGGAAAAACCCCTATCTAAGGGAAAACCCAGTCAACAACTCTTCCTTTAATAGTTCATGAGATGATCCAAGACTCCTTGACCTAGACACAGACTTCCTCCAATCACCAAGTCAGCCCTTCCCTTCTTTTGTAGATGATAACCTTCCAACA
Source organism: Pinus taeda (assembly GCA_000404065.3). Classification (NCBI taxonomy): domain Eukaryota; kingdom Viridiplantae; phylum Streptophyta; class Pinopsida; order Pinales; family Pinaceae; genus Pinus; species Pinus taeda. The sequence continues at coordinate 162,737 of APFE030145557.1, read as the reverse complement.
ACAACTTCGATCTAGATGCAGCAACAGATCTTCAACCCAATAGCAGCAGAAACTTCGACCCAGTGGCATCAGCAGAAACTTCGACCCAGTAGCAGCAGCAAAAACTTCGACCTATTGTAATAGCCTAGTGACTTCACACGTGCGACAATAGATAGCCCAAAACTTCGATTTGTCCTTCTCTACAATTCTTCTTCCTCTTCTTGCAACTTCACACTTTTCTGCTTCCTTGGCTTGTATATCGAACTTGTGATGCTCCAAATGAATCGAACTACACTGTATTTATAGCCTCTTCTGGAGTTCGAATAACCCTGATGTAGGTCGACTTGATCAGGTAAGGGCCAACTTGGTGTGGAGGTGACAAATGACTTATTTTACTCAATAATAATTATTTTTACATGATTCAACAACCCAAGAAGGGTCTCATAAAATGGACGATGACTCTACTGACTCAAGACAAAACCTAGAATTCCTCAATAGGGACTTTGACCTATAACATAATGACCCAAGCATGAAACCCAGGCTTTAATAAGTCATAATAATAATTATTATTTTCCTTTTTCTCTATTTTGATAAATACATTAATATGACTCAAATACAATTTATGAAGACCGAACCTAGTTACATTCTTCAACACCTTTTGTGAGGCTCTTCCATGACATTTGTCACAAACTCCTTCGAACCATGCTCATTCAACAAGAATTGCATCTTGGACTTCCAGACACCAAAGTTAGATGCTTCATCAAGTTTATCTTGTTATAGATCTGATCTGAAAATAAATGAAAATACAAATATACCTAAGAATAACAAGATTTGAATATAGATAAAAATGCTTTTTTATTGATCAAACCCTTAAGGTAGGGCAGCACCATACATTCATTCCTTAAGGAAGCAGAACACTCCACAAGCCATATGCTTGTTCATACAATAATCCTTCACATCTCTCAATGGGGATTCTAGCCTCTATATAGGTGTCATACCATCCATCTAATACAATGGACTTATTACATTATTATTAACTACTTGTGGTTCCCTCAATACCATCTATCTAATACAATGGGCTTATTACATTATTATTAACTACTTGTGGTTCCTTACATGATATGGGTTAACAACTTTATTTATTACTATGGCCCATCCCATTATTACATTATTCCCTTGGGTACCTCCCTCAATACCCTATACTATCCCCCCTAAGTATACTACATTCCACCCCCGTTAAACATGTTTTGTCCCCAAAACATAAGAAGAACACAAATAATAAGATCTACTCAAAAGAGCAGTCCACTGGTACCATGCACATGCATTTAGCCATCCAAGAGAAAGGTGAACCCTCGATCTAGTTGGTGCCTCGCTCGCGTGAGATGGAAGTTGACCCTGGCGGCTCTTCTGCATTGATGTGTAGTAAGTGGATCGTCGCCCCTCTCTATCTGTCATGTCGTCCTTGTGGCTAATTCGTTGCCATCTTGTAGGTTGTTTTCTTGTGGGGTGATGTGGGTGGTGATATGTTGAAGTTTTAACGAACAGTGTATCTTTCTTTAATTCACCACCTAATGGAGCCTGATTGGTATCTGGTACATGTTGTGGCATTTGTTGTTGTTGCTTATGTTGACCACTACGTGTCAACTACCAGTACACCCCCTTTTCGCAAAAGGGATAGCGCTTGATCAACCTATCTGTGCCATTCGACTATCATCATTAGCCCGATCATATTATGTTGTAAACCTAGTCTGCATGTGTAAATTGTAAATAATCTTAGCAGATTTGAGTCATGTATGAAAATTGCCTAGGAAAACCTAATTTTCTAGTGATAATCTACGTTCCGGAAGGTTTTTTGTTTCATCGATCCATGATCGGGAGAGTTTTCCTTCAGCCTAACCCCAAAGCCGGAATGGATTTTGTCATTAGAATCTTAGGGGAATCCTAGTGTGCTAGGTCAAGTTTATGTAAAAATAATTTGGATATAATTCTAACTGTTTGGTTAGGTTATTACAAATTGCTTGATCTGATAGATTATGTTTGTGTCGCAAAACTAGGTAGTTTATAAGGGTCTATGTCAAATGGGTTTCCCCCCTTGAGATGTAAAATTGTACAAGTCATGATGTAAAGTGTCTTGAGGGTTAGAAAATATTTTATCCCCTCATAAGTCCTAGATCCTAGGTGTTTTTTTTCCAAAGGCTAAGTTCGAGGGTCCGGTAAAAATAATAAAATTAAAAAATAACTAAAAATAAAAAATAAATCAAAAATAAATAAAGTTTTGAAAAAATAAAATAAAATAATAATAAGTCAAAGTTTTGAGAAAATAAATGCAAGATTTTAATTTTTTAATATATTAAAATGCATTTAAAATTTCGATGGATGAGATTGAAAGAGATTTTGATCCTCATTGACAGACGAGATCAATTTGACATGGATCACTCAAACTACCCGTTGGGAAATTTTCCTTTAAATAGGGTGTCAGGGGTCATTTGAGATCATTCGATCTGTGAATCTTGTGCTGAAGAAAGCTCTCTTGTAATCTTTTTCTTGTGCAATAAAGAAAGACTTTGGGTTTGAAATCTTGCTAGTATTACTCTTCTGGAAATGCTGTAAGATGTTTTATTTTTGTGCATGATTTTATTTTCAGCCATTGATAATAGCTTGATGAAGAGTGATTTTAAACACAGGTATCTTGTTTAGTCACTAGGGTTTGAATGGTAATAGAATTTCTGAATGTGATGGCAGGTATCTCCATTAGATTTGGATTTTAGTATTGTTTTCTCCCTCCTTGTTGATGGTTGAAGTAAGTTGTGCAGGAAAATCTAGATTTTGAAGATCAACGAGCACTTGGGGAAGTTCTCAGCTGAACCAGCCAACTCCCAAGAAGCACTTTCTGAAGAGCCCAGCTAGTTTTGATCCTGGGCTTATCATTTGAATTTCTCTTGTAAATGCATGAGGGGTTTTCTAAGGAATCTCATAGTAAATTTAAAATTCTGAAAATACTTTGTGGATTATTGACAAATCTGACTACATAGAGTCGTTGCTTGTGAACTCTGTAATTTAATTAGGGTTTTTTTTAGTTTTGTTTCTTGCACATTTTATTTCTAGGTTTTCGGGTTTTGTTATTTGCAGGTTGTAGGTCGAAAGAAAACAATTTTGTCTGAAGCCAGATCTAGGCCCTGGAGGGTAAGATCTGGCCTCAGCATCATTTTTGCAGGGATACTCTTCAAAGGAGTTTCAAATTTTCTATAGAAATTCAAGGGTTTTTCCAGGCTATCTGTTTGCTGCCTGGGATTTCATTTTGATAAAAAAATTCGAAATTTTTTTTATGCTGTGGCATCTTGGGGTATCATTGTGTTACAGGAACATTTTAAATTTTTCAGGGAAATTTGTGTTCTATTTTATATATTTCCGCAGTCTCTTCTCAGCCCTCATGTAGCGTGCTGCCCATCTGCTCTTCATTACAGTCCATTGTTGCCTCAGTTATTCTCTCCACGGTGCATCACATTGTTATTTTCACGTTCTTTCCTCCACGCAGTCATCCCTGCAGCTTTCTCTCGTGGTACCCTCACCCATCGCTGGCCCTTTTCCTCTTCGATCAACCACGCAGCTATTCCGTTCTGGTTTCTATCGACCTGTGTGTGCCAGGACCGTCCATTTCTACTTCTTTACAGCGTATACATGCTGTTGTCAACGTCGCTGCCACTCCAAAAATTGAAATTACGTTGTTCCATTCCAGTTATACGCTCCACGCACCTGCAAACAAACACTCAGCTCTTCACCCATCTGTGTCCCTTCTTGCGTACTGGCCAGCCCCTCTAATCACGATTTCTCTTCATCATTCAACCTGCAGTAAGCAAGCAAATCTACAAATCCTCCTCACTACCCTCACCTCCGTCGAGTTCTTCTTTGCTGCGGTCGAAACCTTTCCCGCATCCCTGCCCAGCAAATCAAAAGCGTAAATTTGATTTTTTTTTTATATATACGTGCGTACATGGTTTAGCGTTACGTTGTTTTAGATTTTTGTTTTTGTTTGATTTTTAGATCTCAGCTTAGTTTTATTTAGTTAGGATTTAGATCTAATAATTTTTCTTTGTTATATAGTCTTAGATTTAGATTTATTTATTTTTAGCTTTTCATTTTCATTTAATTTAGAATTAAGTTTTTTTTTTTAATTTTAGATTTTAAGTTTGGCTAGATTTGATTTATTTCTATAAAATATAATAAATAAATTAATGATTTTGATTCTTAGTTTAGATTGATTCTACTTTTATTTAGATTTTAGATTTTATTTAAGTTTTGTTTTGTTTTGTTTAATATAAATTAAAAATCAATAAAAATATATATATAATAAATAAAAATTAAAAAATCAAAAGAATAAAAAAGCTTTGATTTGTTCTGTTTCATTTAGATTTTAGCAAATTTCCTTTTAAATTTCATCTCATCTATATATATTTAGTGTTTGGTCTAAATTTCATTTTCTTTTAGTTTAGTTTTTAGTCTTTAAGTTTTAGTTTAGTTTAGTTTCATATAAATATAAAATATTAGGAAAAAAGAAG
>APFE030145557.1:145609-158182 GCA_000404065.3 Pinus taeda | reverse complement strand
GTTTTAAACTTAGAAATTTTTATAAAAAAATTTGAAAAAGATTAATTTAAAAAAATTTGAAAATTCCTTTTAAAGTCTTTTTTTGTTGTAGTATATTTAAATGTGCTTAAATGTTTATATCTGGAGATTAACTATTTGATTCTGGTTAGCATTTAAAAAAAAAGTTGTGCGTTTATTGAATATCTTGCATTGCTCGGGTTATTTGATGATAAATGATTGTTAATGGTGGAATTACAAAGTTCATATTTCTGCAGCATTTGATAAACAATTATTTAATCATTAACTCCATAAGGCACTGATACATTAACTTCTAAAATCAATCAGGTGCTAATCTTCCTCGTTGTGTCTCCCAAGCCAGTTGTCTCCAGTTGGTATTCCTTTATCCTATAGGGTCTACCCCCCTTAGCTTAGGGAGACGGCTTAAACGGAGAGATCGGAGATCAGGGTGACAGCCCCCGGTCTGAGCGTTGTCGCGCTACCCAGACAGTCTGTGCGACAACATTTTTTGGCGTCGTTGCTGGGGACATTTTATTCTTGGCATTTCAATAACATTTCCTCATTCATCTTCTCATTTGTCGTCATTCATTTGAGTCGGCAAAGTCAACATTTTTGGCATCATCTCATCTTTTCCGCCATTAATTAGCCTGTCAAACGGCCAACATTCTTTGGCGTCATTTGATCTTTTCATCGCCTTATCTTTCGTCATATCATCGTACCTTCAACACCTACTCTTCAGTTCATTTCTTGTTTGGGTGGCGACTCCATTTCTTTTCATTTATTTTTTCCCAAACAAGAAGCCTCCCTCATATCTGCTTGTTTGTTGCTTTTTGGACCCTAGAGTTAGATTCATGTTCAAGTGGCGACTCCACTTCTTTCATCTCTTGATTTTCTTGAGCATAGACCTCTTTCAATCATCCATTTGGTCCCTCACTATTCGTCATGGACTATTCGTTTACCCCGTGTCATTTTACTAATGTTCTCCATGATGTTCCGGAAGTGGCCATTTCTAAATTACCTTTGTTCTCGGGTGGTGATTCAATCGTTGTTAGAAAGCATTTATGCAAGTTTACTCGTATAATGATCATATATTGTAGATCTCCTCAGTATGATCATGAAGATGTCAAAATGCGTTTATTTTTCCTTTCTTCAGAGGGTGATGCTTTGAATTGGTTTAATAATTGTCCTGAAGATTCTTTCACTTCTTTACAAGACATTGTCAATGCTTTTTAAGATAGATATGGTTATCCAGATAGCTTGCCTTGTGCCCCTTAAATTGTGTAGCAGAATAAAAGTAATTTTATGAAAGGTCCAGTTGTCGATAAAAGATTTCAAGACAATTCTTCATATTGGAATGTGCCATCCACCTGTACCATTGCAGATCAAATCCTTGATAGTGGAAAAGCAGAGACAAATTGTAAAATCAGTGTCGACAATGAAAGGGAAAATCAGAAGCAAATTATAGAAGAACTAAGGTGGTTGGTAAAAAAATATGTAGATCAATCAAACTAATTATGCCAATGATATGAGAACTTTATGCACCTACCTAGAAAAACGTGATAAGGAGATGGAAATCATGAAAATTAAACACTCTAATCACGTAACCAACATGCAAAGTCAGCATGCTAAGGAAATGGAGACCATGAAAGCTAATCATGATAGGGAAATTAATTCTATGCAAAACAAGTTATTAACTATGGATGAAGAGCTGACTATCATGACATTCGATCATAATAATCAGTTGGCTACCATTCAAGAAAATCATAAGAAAGAGATAAACTCTATGAAGCATTGCTTGATGACCATAAAGGAAAAGAACAATAAAGTAATAAAAGATATGGAAGCCAGTCAAATATGTCTTCAGAATAAGCTACTGACCATGGAAGAAGGCCATGCCCGGAAAATCACTGCTATGAAGGTTGAACACTCTAGTCAGATGGATGTCATTAAAATACAGGTTCAGAAATTTCAACAGCGGTCAGACGATGAAAGAAACCAGGGAACGTCAATACATCAAAAGCCTCCTTATCTGCTGCAACAAGCTCCGTCTTATTATGAGGTCCTTTGTTCCATTGAAAAATGGGACCTGGATAAAAGACAAATTAATAATCAGCTTGATGCTCACACGGCTAATCCACGAGTCTTAGAAGATCAAGTTATAACTCATGGCACCTGTGAGATTGATCCATCATCCTTGACAGAGCAGATGCAAAATGAAGAAAGACATGTCATGCATATCTTACATACTTCATATGAGAGTTTTGAAGCAGAAAGTTCTACGTCATCAGTGATACAGCCTGCCACAAAGAAAAAATGCAAGAGAAAGAGAACGAGAAGGAGATTTGATGCATCAGATGATCGCAAGCAACTTGATTTTCGGATGGGAAAAAGTCCTATCGTATGCAGAATTGGACATGGCACATCCGATAAGCAACCGACAAATTTCCCTGAAAGCAGGCAAATGCTCAGTATACACTACATTGAACGCATCTGATGCCATGGGGCATCCTCCGTATTTCTAACCCTACTCCTTGTTTTTTCAGCATTTTCATTTCTGTTTTAGGATTAGATTTACTTTTCATGTTACTAGATAGTTAATAAATGAAGAGTTTATATCTTTCATGTGCTTAATGTTATATGATGATTTTTAGATGGACGCTACTTATTTCTTGTTGTGTGTTGCGTGGATGCAGATTCTGGATTCTCACATTCCTGCAGTGCAGCAACATGTCCCCAAGTAGAGCCAGATGTTGACCACTACGTGTCAACTACCAGTACACCCCCTTTTTCGCAAAAGGGATATCGCTTGATCAACGTGTTCGTGCCATTCGACTATCATCATTAGCCCGATCATATTATGTTGTAAACTCAGTCTCATGTGTAAATTGTAAATAATCTTAGCAAATCTTAGTCATGTATGAAAATTGCCTAGGCAAACCTAATTTTCTAGTGATAATCTACGTTCCGAAAGGTTTTTTGTCTCACCGATCCATGATCGGCAGAGTTTTCCTTCAGCATAACCCCAAAGCCGGAATGGATTTTGTCATTAGAATCTTAGGGGAATCCTAGTGTGCTAGGTCGAGTTTATGTAAAAGTAATTTGGAGATAATTCTAATTATTTGGTTGAATTATTACAAATTGCTTGATCTACTAGATTATGTTTGTGTCACAAAACTAGGTAGTTTATGAGGGTCTATGTCAAATGGGTTTTCCCCCTTGAGATGTAAAATTGTACAAGTCATGATGTAAAGTGCCTTAAGGGTTAGAAAATATTTTATCCCCTCATAAGTCCTAGGTCCTAGGTGTTTTTTTCCAAAGGCTATGTTCGAGGGTCCAATAAAAATAATAAAAAAATTAAAAATAATAAAATTAAAAAATAACTAAAAAATAATAAATAAATTTAAAAATAACTAAAATTTTGAAAAAAAATAAAATAAAATAATAATAAAGTCAAAGTTTTGAGGAAATAAATGCAAGATTTTAATTTTTTAATATATTAAAATGCATTTAAAATTTCGACAGATGAGATTGAAAGAGATTTTGATCCTTATCGACGGTCAAGATCATTTTGACATGAATCACTCGAACTAGCCGTTGGGAATTTTCCTTTAAATAGAGTGTCAGGGGTCATTTGAGATCATTCGATCTGTGAGTCTTGTGCTGAAGAAAGCTCTCTTGTAATCTTTTTCTTGTGCAATAAAGAAAGACTTTGGGGTTGAAATCTTGTTGGTTTTACTCTTCTGGAAATGCTGTAAGATGTTTTATTTCTGTGCATGATTTTATTTTCAACCATTGATAATAGCTTAATGAAGAGTGATTTTAAACACAGGTATCTTGTTTAGTCGCTAGGGTTTGAATGGTGATAGAATTTCTGAATGTGATGGCAGGTATCTCCATTAGATTTGGATTTTAGTATTGTTTTCTCCCTCCTTGTTGATGGTTGAAGTAAGTTGTGCAGGAAAATCTAGATTTTGAAGATCAACGAGCACTTAGGGAAGTTCTCGGCTGAACCAGCCAACTCCCAAGAAGCACTTTCTGAAGAGCCCAGCGAGTTTTGATCCTAGGCTTATCATTTGAATTTCTCTTGTGAATGCATGAGGGGTTTTCTGAAGCATCTCATAGTAAATTTAAAATTATGAAAATACTTTGTGGATTATTGACAAATCTGACTACATAGAGTCGTTGCGTGTGAACTCTGTAATTATTTAATTAGGGTTTTTTTTTAGTTTTGTTTCTTGCATATTTTATTTTTGGGTTTTCGGTTTTTGTTATTTGCAGGTTGCAGGTCGGAAGAAAACAATTTTGTCCGAAGCCAAATCTAGGCCCTGGAGGGTAAGCTCTAGCCTCAACATCATTTTTGCAAGGATACTCTTCAGAGGAGTTTCAAATTTTCTAAAGAAATTCGAGGATTTTTCCAGGCTATCTGTTTGCTGCCTGGGATTTCATTTTGACGGAAATTTTCGAAAAAAAAAATTATGTTGTGGCATCCTGGGGTTTCATTGTGTTACAAGAACATTTTAAATTTTTCAGGGAAATTTGCGTTCTATTTTATATATTTCCGCAGTCTCTTCCCAGCCCTCATGTAGCGTGCTACCCATCTGCTCTTCATCATAGTCCATTGCTGCCTCAGCTATTCTCTCCATAGTGCATCACATTAATATTTTCATGTTGTTTCCTCCACGCAGTCATCCATGCAGCTTTCTCTCATGGTACCCTCACCCATCGTTGGCCCTTTTCCTCTTCGATCAACCACGCAGCTATTTCATTCTAATTTCTATCGACCTGTGTGTACCTGCATGCTGCCAGGACCATCCATTTCTCCTTCTTTACAGCGTATACATGCTGCTGTCAACGTTGTTGCCACTCCAAAAATTGAAATTACGCTACTCCATTCCAGTTATACACTCCACGCACCTACAAACAAACACTCAGCTTTTCACCCATCCGTGTCCCTTCTTGTGTGCTGGCCAGCCCCTCTAATCACGATTTCTCTCCATCATTCGACCTGCAATAAGCAAGCAAATCTGCAAATCTCCTCGCTGCCCTCACCTCCTTCGAGTTCTCCTTTGCTGTTGTCGAAACCTCTTCCGCGTACCTGCCCAGTGAATCAAAAGTGTAAATTTGAATTTTATTTTTTTTATATATACGTGCATATGTGGTTTAGCGTTAGGCTGTTTTAGATTTTTGTTTTTGTTTGATTTTTAGATCTCAACTTAGTTTTATTTAGTTAGGATTTAGATCTAATAGTTTTTCTTTGTTATATAGTCTTAGATTTAGATTTTTTTTTTTTAGCTTTTCATCTTCATTTAATTAGAATTAAGTTTTTTTTATTTATTTTATATTTTAAGTTTGATTAGATTTTGATTTATTTCTATAAAATTAAAAAAAAAAAATAATAAAATAATAATAATAATAAAATAAAGAATTAAATGATTTGATTCTTAGTTTAGATTAGATTCTACTTTTATTTAGATTTTAGATTTATTTAATTTTGTTTTGTTTTGTTTAAATATAGATTAAAAAATCATAAAAAAATATATAATAAATAAAAAATTAAAAAATCAAAAGAATAAAAAAGTTTTGATTTGTTCTGTTTCATTTAGAATTTAGCAAATTTCCTTTTAAATTTCATCTCATCTGTATACATTTAGTGTTTGGTCTAAATTTCATTTTCTTATAGTTTTGTTTTTAATCTTTTAAGTTTTAGTTTAGTTTAGTTTCATATAAATATAAACAAAAAAAAGCCCAAAAGCATAAAAAAGTTCGTCCTTAGGCTTTTATTTAGAATTTTGTTCTATAGTTTAGATTTTTAGACTTTAGTTTTGTTTTAAACTTAGAAATTTTTATAAAAACTAAAAAAATTTGAAAAACTTTAATTTTAAAAAAAATATATTGAAAATTCATTTTAAAGTCTTTTTCTATTGTGGTATAGTTAAATGTGCTTAAATGTTTATATCTGAAGATTAACTATCTGAATCTAGTTAGCATTTAAAAAACATTGTGCGTTTATTGAATATCTTGCATTGCTCAGGTTATTTGATGATAAATGATTGTTAATAGTGGAATTACAAAGTTCATATTTCTGCAGCATTTGATAAACAATTATTTAATCATTAACTCCATAAGGCACTGGTACATTAACTTCTAAAATCAATCAGGTGTTAATCTTCCTTGTTGTGTCTCCCAAGCCAGCGATCTCTAGTTGGTATTCCTTTATCCTATAGGGTCTACCCCCCTTAGCCTAGGGAAACGGCTTAAACAGAGAAATCGGGGATCAAGGTGACAGCCCCTAGTCTAAGCGTTGTCGCGCTGCCCAGGTAGTCTGTGTGACAACAGCTTATCTTCCAATATTACTTCAACCACGGATTACATACCTGTAACATTGTCTACTTCAGCCTCCTTGGACTCTACCTGTTTTTCTCGTACCTGGTTTGATGTTTGTGTTTGGTTGCTGACCATCAAGGGCTCATCATCTGATGTGTCAATCCCTGGAACATCTTCTGCTTCAGCCTCCTTGGACTCTACCTGTTTATTGATGGAAATATCTTGTAATGTAATTTTCTTCATTTTATACCAGAGCTTCAGGAATTTTTCTGCACATTAATATTGATAATACCCACAGATTCCATCCAAGGGTATCCCAAAACAACATCCATGTTATCCATATCTTAAGTATAAAAATCACAATGCAACACATACTTATCCATAGAAAGCTTCAAATATTTATAAACTTGAACATCCTCATTATCAACCTATGTGTTTTCAATGTGTTTCACTGGAACTTGTAATTTTTTTTGCCAAATTAACATTGATAAAATTATGCTTACAGCTAGGATTTATAGACACAATGATCTTCTCCTTCTGAATCAATCCATGAACCTGTAATAAGGAGATACCAGTAGAAAATAACCTTTTAGGTTTCTTGGTTTCCTTCTTTCCTGTAAAAATAAAATCTTTGCTATTTTTATGGTTTCCTCCTTTCTAGTATGAGACCATTTGTCCAAAAGTAGTTCTTCTATTTCATCAGCAGTACATAACTTCAGAAACTCATTGTCAAGCTATTTCCACCATATAAAAGCCTCATTTTTCAAATAATACCTATTTTGTCCTTCCAACACCCTGGAAAGTCCAACTTATGATATGCTATAAAATTTTCAATAGAAGACCAATCATATTTTTGTAACATTCCTAATTAGCCATGGCTAATTGGAATATTCAATTTTGCTCAATTTTGCCTTCTATAGTTATTTATAAATAAAAAGGTGAGAAAAGGGGGACATAACTCACTTTTGAATAACGTTGTAACTTAATTTTGCCTTCTATAGTTATTTATAGTAGCACAACGTTGTAACTTAAAAGGGAGCCAAGGGGGCCAAAGGACCAGGTAGAGAAGGGGGCCCACGTAGACACATGGAGGGACTACGCAGATGGAGAGGAGCACATGGCAAGAGAGAGGCTATGTTGGAAGAGGTGGGCCTTAGGGTTTTTGAGAGAGGCCAACGCTATAAAGGAGAGAGGAGCCTCCTCATTTTCGCATTCGATTATGTTGCATTTGAGCTAGTCACTTCGACTTAGAGCACGTTGGCTATTTAGCCCGTCTGCAGCACTGTTTAGTGTATCGAGTGTCTCTGTTCGGAGATCTCAACCTTAGCCCCGGGGGACTTCGAGTGCCTGCTCGGGCAAGGTAGTTTCATCAGTCTTTTACAGGAGGATCGATTTTTGGAGTTGAGGAGGAGCTGAGCATTTTGATGATTATGCAGTCTTGAGAGAGGAGGACGCAGTCTCTTTTGGTAGGAGCTCCGAATTGGGTTTATGTGGAGGATTTGAGCTTGGAGATTAAACAAGGGATCAGCCCTTGCATATTGGGGGATTTTGGCAGAGTTTTAGGCAGAGTTTTGGAGGATTCTCTTCAATGGCAACGCAAAGCCTTGAGGGATAGCGTAGATCCTCAAGGGGGTGATTTTCGGGGGTCAGCTATTTTAGAAAAGCTTTCTAGGCTTTTCTGAGTTTATTGAGCAGAGGTTGATTCCAGAGTTTTAGCATTTTCTGAGAAGGGGAACAGCCCTGAATCCACACTTGATTCCAGTAGTAGCAACAACACAACAGTTCCCCGGCAGCGTGGACGCAGTTTAGAGAGAGGTCATTTCCTCACCATTTTGATTGTATTTCTTCACTTGCCTTGTGCAAGTCGAGGTGCTATCTTTTTGATCACCTCTTGTACTCTGTCCATTACTCAGTATAATAAAATGGCTTAGCATTTCTCTCTGCATTTCTTAAGTATCTGCTTATATTCCATGTATACATTATTGTATGTTGCACTACTGTTATTTTTATCTCTTTGAGCTTCCCAGCTATTATACCACTTGTGTGTTTTTCTCCTATACTCTTAGAGTCTGGAAAGGGCCAGGTAGCCTCCAGATCTTGTCCTCTTTTCAGAGGCGATATATCTGGTAAACGCCCTCCCAGTCCATCTCTGGTTGGAGTTTGTTTGTGTTTGAGGGATATCCCTGAAAATGGATATTACAGCTGGCTCAGCCTGTGGAGCTAACAGTCTATGACACCGAGGGAGAAGCCCGACATCTGTTATAGAGGTAGGAAATACAGAGATATTAAGAACACCTACGCAAAACAGGAGGAGCCTGTGGTGGACGCAGAGCAGGAGGATCCGATGGCAGATGAGGACAGGAAGAGATTTGCGGACATGCTCCTCAAATCAGTGCAGGATCTGTCGAGGCAGATCGAGGTGATGGGGCAGAGATTCACAGCGGTGGAGGCTAGACAGCGTGAGAACCTACGGGTTTTCCAAGTTGGTGAGGGATCGGATACATCTCACCATTTCCCAAAGCAGGGTGCCACTCGGCGTGATACTACTCAGCAGATGGCCTCACATGCCCCTACACGCTCTACCATGCCCACTTCCCTAGGAGCAAACACGGGGGCCGAAGCCCAATAGGAGGCAGAGCCCGGTCATATGGGCAATTATTTTGCAGAGTACCAGGCCTATGGGCAGGAGTTCAGGGATGCTCTCTCATTCAGAGACTTTGTTCAGCTCCAGCAGGATGGTAGACCCCGCGACCATCACAGAGGATACCAGCATTATCATGATGAAGACACCCACCGCACAACTAGTAGATTCCACTTGCCTACGTTTGATGGTTCATCAAACAATTCGACAAAGTCTTGGGTGGAGAAGTTGGACATCTATTTCCAGCTTAACCAGATGTCGGAGATAGAGGCCATCAAGGTGGCAACATTACATTTGGATGGTGAGGCCCAGGAAAGGTGGTTCCATGGGATGGTTACACTCGGACACTCCACAGTGACGACATATGTCGAGTTCACCAGGAGATTGATGGAAAGGTTTGACCAGAGGGTCCGGAACAGCATTTTGTTGAGTTGACAAGGCTCAAACAGGCCGGGAGCCCAGAGACCTACATTGCAGACTTCTTGAGGGTTTCAGTGATGGTACCAGATCTATCCATGGCACGAAGGATCTACATGTTTGTTGAGGGGTTAGCAGAGCCACTTCGGGATCTAGTCAAATCCACTAGACCAGCCACACTCCAAGATGCTATTAGCAGGACCCGAGACTTATAGGATGCTTTACCTAGGACTCGGACACCTTACCCCCAGAGACAGGCTTTCCAGCTTAAGAGGAAGGATGTGAGGGTTCCGCCTCCAAAGGGGAATCTAGGACGAGCACAGATTGATGATGATGCCAAGAGGGAGCTGAAGAAAAAGTGGTTCTACTTTACCTGTCAAGAGCCGTGGGCACCGGGACATAGATGTGCTACTAGCAGAGCACATTTTATTGAGGTCTTCTCCGAGAGCAGCAGGGAAGAGGATGAGGAGGATGATGTGGAGGCAGGAGATAGTCATAACGCACAGGATCCTTTGCCACCTCCACCACCACCAGCAGGTGGTGCAGTGTTTGCACCTACTGAAGAGGCCCTTACAGCATTGCGAGGAGTTCCCGGGTATTTGACGCTGCGAGTACAAGGGACAGTACGTGGCCAGCGAGTATCAGTTTTGGTTGACAATGGAGCGACCCGCAACTTCATCGATGCACAGATGGTTGAGCGGAGAGGTATACAGACAGAGAGCTTCGATGGATTTTCAGTTTTGGTCCCAGGAGATTAGACCATGGTGTGTGTGCGCTATGTCCCAGAGTTACCAGTGATGATGGGCACCTACACACTGACTGACCACTTTTTCGTGGTGAATATTCTAGACACCAACATGATACTGGGTGTTCAGTGGCTTATTACTCTAGGGAAGGTCACGACAGATTGGAAGGCCCTAGAGATGGAGTGGGATGATGAGAAGACAAGGAGGCATGAGAAGATACAGGGACAGCAATCCGCCTCAGACTGTTTCGGCTCATCGGATGGAAGCAGTCTTCCGAAAGGGAGACATGGAGTGGGCAATGGAGTTGCGTGCATAAGAGGCAGGGACTACAGGGCAGACGGTGCACCCAGAGATACAATCCATCCTTGACCAGTATGCCAAAGTGTTTGGGGAGATTCCACCAGTACAGCCACCGGACCAAGGGTTTGAGCACACCATTGAGCTTGAGCATGGCATACAAGCAGTGATTACTACCCCCTATAGGCATCCTAAGGCCTATCGGGATGAGATTGAGCAGGCCATTCTAGAGTTGCTGGCTCTTGGGCACATTCGGCTAAGCACGAGTCCTTTTGCTTCTTCCATGGTGTTGGTGAAGAAGAAGGACGGCACATTGAGGATGTGCATTGACTACAGGGCCCTGAACAAGAAGACACTGAAGAATAGGCACCCCATACCCGGGATCGATGAGTTGATGGATGAGTTGAGAGGAGCACAGTTCTTCTCAAAGATTGATTTGAGATCTGGGTACCATCATATTCGCGTGAGGGAGCAGGACATTCCCAAGACTGCCTTTAGGTGTCACTATGGGCACTTTGAGTTTTTGGTGATGCCCTTCGAGCTAACAAATGCCCCAGCTACATTCCAGTCCTGCATGAATCACATCTTCCGCAGTCACTTAAGGAAGTTTGTGTTGGTGTTCTTTGATGATATCCTCATTTACAGCAAGACTTGGGAGGAGCATCTCCGGCACATTGAGACAGTATTGCGCATCTTGGAGAAGCAGCAGTTCTATGCCAAACTCTCCAAGCGTGAGTTTGGGTTGATAGAGATGTTGTACTTGGGACACATCATAGGGGTGGACGGAGTGAGAGTCCACGAGGAGAAGATCAAGGCCATTAGAGATTGGCTGGAGCCGAGAAACGCGACAAAACTCCGGGGATTCTTTGGCATTTGTACTTACTACCAGAAGTTCGTCAAGAGTTTCTCACAGCTTGCTGCACCCCTGACAGATTTGACGAGGAAGGGGGCTTTCAGTTGGTGGGATGTAGCGCAGCGAGCCTTTGACAGGCTCAAGGAGGTTATGAGCAGCTGCCCAATACTTGCATTGCTGGATTTTTCGTAGCCATTTATTTTGGAGTGTGATGCGTCGGGAGAGGGGATCAGCGCAGTGTTGATGCAGGGAGGTCACCCTATAGCCTTTGAGAGCCGGAAGCTCCTTCTGCATGAGAGGTTGTATTCTATATACGACAAGGAGATGCTGGACATCATGCATGCATTGGCTAAGTACCGGCAGTATTTGGTGGGTAACAAGTTCATGGTGAGGACAGATCACAACAGCCTCAAGTTCTTTTTGGAGCAGAACCAGCTACAGGAGAGGCAACAGAAGTGGATCAGTAAGATTCAAGCGTATGACTTTAACATTGAGTATGTCAAGGGTAAGAACGACGTGGTAGCAGATGCCCTTTCACGTAAACCAACCACGTTGTCTCTTATGAGCTTGGACACAGACTGGAGGGCTCGACTCTTAGTAGAGTACTCCAAGGACAGATTTGCATGTGAGGTTTTGGATGGGCAAGTGGCAGATGACAGGTATAGGGTGGTCGATGAGATCATCTACTACAGGGAACGGATCTTCTTGACTGAGAGATTTCAGCTCAAGAAGAAGATACTTCAGGCATCACATGATTCACCATTGGCCAGCCATCAGGGGTTTACCAAAACCTACAGGGCCATTAGAGAGAGGTTCTCATGGAAGGGCCTCAAGGAAGACGTACTCCAGCATATCCGGAAGTGCGACATTTGCCAAAGGAACAAGGGGGAGATGAGCCATCCTGCAGGATTATTGCAGCCTCTTCCCATTCCGGAGGGGAAATAGGAGTGTATTTCAGTGGACTTCATCACAGCTTTGCCCATGGTACAGGGCAAGGATTGTATCTTTGTCGTCATTGATCGACTGACAAAGTACGCACATTTTTTCGCCATATCCACACACTACACAGCAACGCAGGTGGCCGAGTTGTTCTTCAAAGAGGTCTTCAAGCTACATGGTCTTCCTAAGACCATCATCAGTGACAGGGACAGTCGTTTCATGGGCGGGCTTTGGCAGGAGCTTTTCCAGTTGGTGGGGACAGAGTTGACATCGAGTACCAGTTATCACCCACAGACAGACGGGCAGACAGAGATAGTTAACAAGTGGTTGGAGGGCTACTTGCGTAACTATGTCAGTGG
>APFE030145557.1:129830-145589 GCA_000404065.3 Pinus taeda | reverse complement strand
TGGTGCTAGCAAGGCTCCGAGAGCCAAGATTTGGATCCAAGAGAGTCAGGATATTCTCTGAGCTCTCAAGGATAATATCGCTACAGCGCAGAACCAGCAAAAGTTGTATGCTAACAAGGGTCGGGTGGAGAGACAGTTTGAGGTAGGGGACTTGGTCTACCTATGATTACAGCCATACCGACAGTGGTCACTGAAGCAGAAGGGGGCTGAGAAACACAAGCCCCGCTTTTATGGGCCATACAGGGTGATACGCAAGATTGGACAGGTTGCGTATGAGTTGGAGCTACCCCAAGGCAGCAAGATTCATAATGTTTTTCATGTATCATGCCTGAAGAAGGCATTGGGGCAGCAGGTGACAGTGACAGATGAGCTACCACCCAAGGATGACGAGGGGCATTTGGTGTTGCAGCCAGAGGCTATTATTGACACCAGGAAGAGGCAGCTGCGGAGCAGGACGGTCCGGGAATTCTTGGTGAGGTGGAAGAATTTACCGGATGAGGATGCCACTTGGGAGAGTGAGAAAATTTTGCAGCATCCATCACTTCAGTTGCTTGAGAACAAGCAACATTTTGGCGGGGGAGACTATAATATTCCTAATTAGCCATGGCTAATTGGAATATTCTATTTTGCTCAATTTTGCCTTCTATAGTTATTTATAAATAAAAAGGTGAGAAAATGGGGACATAACTCATTTTTGAATAAAGTCACTCCCTAATAGCACAACATTGTAACTTAAAAAGGGAGCCAGGGGAGTCAAAGGACCACGTAGAGAAGGGGGCCCACATAGACACTTGGAGGGACTACACAGATGGAGAGAAGCACGTGGCAAGAAAGAGGATACGTTGGAGGAGGTGGGCCTTAGGGTTTTGAGAAATGCCAACGCTATACAAAGAGAGAAGCCTCCTCATTTTGGCATTCAATTATGTTGCATTTGAGTTAGGCACTTCGACTTAGAGCACGTTGGCTATTTAGCCTATCTGCAACACTATTTAGTGCATCGAGTGTCTCCATTCGGAGATCTCACCCTTAGCCCCGAGGGACTTCGAGTGCCTGCTCGGGCAAGGTAGTTTCATTAGTCTTTTGCAAGAGCATCGATTTTTGGAGTTGAGGAAGAGCTGAGCATTTTGATGACTGCGCAGTCTTGAGAGAGGAGGGCGCAGTCTCTTTTGGTAGGAGCTCCGGATTGGGTTTATGTGGAGGATTTGAGGTTGGAGATTAAGCAAGGGATCGGCTCTTGCATATTGGGGGATTTTGGCAAAGTTTTGGAGGATTCTCTTCAGTGGCAGCGTAGAGCCTTGAGGGATAGCGTAGATCCTCAAGGGGGTGATTTTCAGGGGTCAGTTATTTTAGAAAAGCTTTATGGGCTTTTCTGGATTTATTGAGCAGAGGTTGATTCCAGAGTTTCAGCACTTTCTAAGAAGGGGAACAGCCCCGAATCCTCACTTGATTCCAGAAGTAGCAGCAGCACAGCAGTTCTCCGGCAGCTTGGACGCAGTTTACACAAAGGTCATTTCCTTACCATTCTGAGTGTATTTCTTCACTTGCCTTGTGCAAGTCGAGGTGCTATTTTTCTGATCACCTCTTGTACTCTGTCCATTACTCAGTATAATAAAATGGCTTAGCATTTCTCTCTTCATTTCTTGAGTATCTGCTTATATTCCATGTATACATTATTGTATGTTGCATTACTGTTATTTTTATCTCTTTAAGCTTCCCAGCTATTATACCACTTGTGTGTTTTTCTCCTATACTCTTAGACAGAGTCTAGAAAGGGCCAGGTAGCCTCCAGATCTCGTCCTCTTTTCAAAGGCGACATATTTGGTAAATGCCCTCCTAGTCCATCTCTGGTTGGAGTTTGCCTGTGTTTGAGGGATATCCCTGAAAAGGGATATTACAATTTTCCTGTAAAAAACTTACTGTTATAAGCCATGAAGAGGGTTTTGAAAACAAATCGCTTACTTGGCGAAAATTTGAAATGGCCACAATTCAATCAATATTGCTCAGAATCCCTACTATGACCTGTTTTCTGAAATGGAACAATCATTCTGCTTCTTCCAATGTGATAGAAATCTCGATCTAGGCACTGGAATTTCAAATTCACGCTGCAACTGTCCCGTTGTCACAAAAATTTCTGAAAAAAAAAGGCGCTAATTTTAAATCAACGAGATTTCCCTCATCCGGACTCCAATTCGACTGATTTTTTTTTTAAATCGGGTATTTTTTTGGAAAGAACCTAGATCTGCAATTAGATTTTGCAAATGTTGCCCCGGAAAGTACAGATCTGATCTGCAAACTCGCCACCTCGAAAAATGTCTACAACACAGCTGATTTTTAAATCAGCAATATCTCCCTCATTCGAACTCTGATTCTGCCGATTTTTTTTTCAAATTGGGTTTTTTTTCGCAAGGAACCCAGATCTGCAATTAGATTCTGCCAATTTTGCACCAGAACGTATAGAACTGATCTGCAAACTAATCGCCCCAAAATGTTCCTACAAAAAAAAAAAAATCACTTTGCCCAAGAAAGTGCTCTGATACCACTTGTTATTGATCTGATCTGAAAATATATGAAAATACAAATATACCCAAGAATAACAAGATCTGAATATAGATAGAAATGCTTCTTTATTGATCAAACCCTTAAGGGAGAGCAACACCATACATTCACTCCTTAAGGAAGGAGAACACTCCACAAGCCATATGCTTGTTCATACAATAATCCTTCACATCCCTCAATGGGGAGTCTCTAGCCTCTATATAGGCCTCATACATACAATACCATGGGTCATTACCATGGTTCCCTCAATACCATCTATCTAATACAATGGGCTTATCACATTATTGCTAACTACTTGTGGTCCCTTACATGATACGGGTTAACCACTTTATTTATTACTATGGCCCATCCCATTATTACATTATTCCCTTGGGTACCTCCCTTAGTACCCCATACTATCCCCCCTAGGTATACTACATATCTTGATCCCTGAGCCTTGTTGTGGCCATCTTTGCAAAACTCAAATAAACTGGAGACTAGATCTGGAAATCTCCTTCTCCTTCCTGTTGCGCTTTCGCTCTATTATTCGCACTCCTCTGTGGAATGTGCAAACCTGCCTCCAGAAGTCCTTCTTCGGCTGATATATTGCCTTCAGCTACTCACTAAGACTAAATGCTCTACCTTCCAGATGTCGTTCTCCAGGAACTGACACACGAACTTCAACCTTTGCAACTCAAATTAGTTATTCTGGCAAACTCACACTACCAAATTACTTTGCCTGCTACGGCCCTTTGCTACTGGAAATTATGGATCTCCTCCTGGAAACTAGATTTGGAAACCCTTTGAGAAATTCTAAAAGTCTCCTTCCCGTGTGCTTTTCTCTTCCTACCCTGCGTAGATCTGTAGTTGTGACCTTCACTACAATATTTATGTATCGAGATCTGCTCTGTGAATCAACTGATCTGCTCATCAAAATTGCTTCCTATCAACCACACTGTCTGCAAACTTTTCTTTTGAGGCTATTCGAATTTCCCTCCGGACTGGATCTAGAAATCAAACCCTCTAGCTCTACAATTCGCACCTTGGCTTGGCCTACGCAAATCTAAACCCTGTGCTTCAGATCTCACTTTAAAACTACAAGATCTTCCAACTTTCACCTCTAAGCCTCTAATCTGATCAATAATGCTCTGAAGCCATGTGAAATTTCCTCGAAATTGCAGCAACTGGAATTTATTCTCCTAATTGATTAGCAATTTAATTGTTTACGGCAATTAACGAATAAATCACACTATAATTCTTTACAAAGAAAAAATATGTTGTGGAAGTAAAATCAGGAACTGAGAAATAGATGCACACACATAAAAATTGACACAGTGGTTTGGCACATGAATTAGTTTTTGATGAAAGTTGAAACTTGCACATGAATTAGCTTTTGACTTTCTTTGAATGCTCGCTTGATTGAGTTGAGATGATTTGTTGGTGAAGAAATCCTCTTTTGGTCCATCCTTTGCTTGATTTGACTTGGAGAACTCGTTTGTTCTTTGACCCTTCAACATCTCCATTAACTAAGCCAGCTTGGTAAATTTTAAGAAATAGTTGTTTTTGCCCTTTTATTTGTCAATTTGACCTTAACTTTGCTCGAAGACTTGTCTTTGATTGACTTGTTGATTTTCCTTGGTCCAAAGATTCCTTTAAGTCAGTTGGAGGGCTATCCTAGCCCCACACATGTGGCCAACCCCCTAGAAAAGTAAGCCCCAAGTGTAGATCTCCAACATCCTTGGTTGCTTCAAAATTTTGGAATTTATAGATGCCAATAGATTGCTTGCTCTATTTGACCAAGGAATGGCCTTCAAAATGCCTCTAGAAGTCGTATGTGCACCCCAAAAGTAGGACGACCCTCTTCAACTACGCATACCATCTTTATCACCATTTCTAAAAAATTTCAAGGGGCATGGGAAGTAGAATTTTCACTACTTCATTTGAGCACTTTGACCAATTACCCCCCTTGGAACCTATGCATTGGGATCCACAAATTGCTTTGGGAACCGCAAACTATTGGAAAGTGTGAGCATGCCTTGTTGAAGAGATGTGACATGATGCAGACACCAAGGCCAAGGAATACCATACAGGCTCAATAAGGCATCCAAATGGGGAAAAGGTAGGTGTCATTGAATCAAAGGGATAATGTAGGGGAAAAGTACAATAGGTGATCACCTTTATAGGGCTAGACACCAAGTGGTCCCGTAAATCATGAGTCCTAATGAATCCACTTCCAGGATCCCGCATACCACCCCAAGACATAAAGATGCCCATCAAGACAAGAAATTGATGATGTTAGTAGGGCCATAAAAGCAAGCACCATAGAAATAAATCTAAGAAGATCATCCACACACCGGGGATCTAGGACACACACTCGCAAATAGATCATCCCAAGGTTCTTTATAGGGCTTTAGGCTTGCATTCTTTGGGCTTACTATGGTGATGCCAAAAAATGAATCTACTCATATGTATCCCTATTGAAAGAGGGGTAACAATACCCTCTCCCATCTCCAAGACCTTGGACATTCTTGTCAAAGCTAGAACATTTCCTTGAGAACCAGTGTACCTTTGAGATGGCAAGACGCCACCGAACTGGCATTGCACCTACTTGGTGGATGTTGCCCTACTCTTCAGGATGACCAATGATAGTGATGACATGGACCCCTTTAGAGGAGAATGTACATTGTTTACCATGATGACGTCCTCTATTTGATGCTCTAGATGACAATGTGGGTGCTCTTGTAGATGAACTTGGGCTGGAGGATGCTTTGCATAATGATATGACACCCTTTTGACAAGGATACATGGCTTTTGGGATTAGATGCACTCCTTGGAGCTTTGCATCCGAGATTTCATGGAGAGAGACACATTTTGGATGATGACATCACCCTTGGAGAGCACCCATCTCACACGTGTTAAATGAGGAATAATTTCATGTTATTTTATCGATTTAGCTATCTTCCGAGGGCAGCTAGTGACCTATCCAACCTGTATCATGGAATATTATTATTTTTGGGCTTTTTAGACTAAATTTAGGGAAATCGACCTAGTAGCCTCCATATAAACAAAAGGTCGATTTACTCTTGGATGATTACTGGCGAATCTATGATGATGTGTGCTATGCAAATGTAAGTTATCTTATTCAATCTTGTTCTTATTGATGAGTTTGGGTTTGCTAAAAAACCTATCAAGGTTTCACTGATGTTTTATGGCTCTAAAATCTCCTTGTACAAGATTTTCATCAAGTTTCTTTTGCGGTGACCTAGGTTCAGCTCCCTCCCTTTGAATCTCCAAAAATATAGAAGAACACTAAGGTTAAAGAGTTGAGGGGCACGGGTTTATCTCCCTTAATTTATTTGAATCCACATTTATCTCTCATGCAAGGACTTTTACTCCTAGACTCCATTAGCCCTAGTTTGAAAAAGGCACTAGTCTCTCTCTCTCTCTCTCGTGCCAATGCTTTTAAAATCTTGAAAATATTTTTATTTTATTTGTTTTAGGGTAAATTAGGGTTTAGTTACAAAAAAATCATTAATTTTCACCATTATTTTCCTTCAATATTATTGTCCTAGGATTAGAACTTGTTTGCATTTATTCGAAAATGCAAAATATCATTTTTACATGCATTTTTCAGCTATAATTTAGGGCTGCTGTCTAGGGTTTCTTGTGTTGTTATATGTATTTTTAACACACAAAATTGTTATAATAAATTCTCTTGTTTACTCTCTATCTAGCCCTAATTTATCATAGATTCCAGTGCTCATTCTTACTGCTGTCATAATTTTCTGATTGCATGTGTTTGGGAACTTATTTAATCCTCTATTGGTTGACCTAATAAGCCTCTAGATTGAGCCATAGGAAACCTTTAACTCACATTGTTGGAATTATGCCTTAATCCACTTGAAATCCTAATTGTTATATCCTTATTCCTAGTTGAAATCTTGTTGTAGAACGGGAGCATTTAGCTTACGTCAAATTCAGTTACTTGATCCCTGAGATCTACTAGGGAAGTCTCCCTTGTTTTGGATTGTGTCCATCACTAAAACGAGGGTAGTTGTCGCTGAGGTGACAGTGGTAGCACTCCCATTGGTGTGCTTGATCTAGGTTGCTTAGTGAAGCTTTCCACTAAGGTGTTAGATTTCGCGGTAATAAAGACAACCATGTATTTTCAAAATACTAATCACATATATCAATTAAAAAGTATAATCTGTCTAGGAGGCTGGATAAAATTAGGGTGCAAACTTAAAATCTGAATCACTATACAGTGCAACTTAAAAAGCTAATTCACTATAGGATACAAATTTCCAAGTGATTAGGATATTAAAAAAATCATTCATCACAAACTTGATGTCAGTATCCAGGTAAAACCACTAAAAGATGTTGGTAAAAGTATAAAAAAGCATCTCCAAGAAGTAAAATACATGTGACAGTGTGACCGGATAGCAATGTAGAACATGATATAATAGGAAAACAAGTTACATCACATCAAAAGTAGGTGTATGGGACTAAAATGTACATCCAGGAACTCAGTACAATTTGGGAGTGCAAGAGCAACTCCTTGAAAGATCCCAAAATTGGAAGAAGTTCAAAGTCAAATCTAACTACTAAACAACAAGAAAATATAGAGAATAACAATCTAATAGAGAAAATAAAAAAGGGTAGGGGTGCATAATAAAATGCATAGGAAATCATATGCAGCTGCTCTTAATCCAAAAGAACAAGATTCCCACATGTTAAAAGGCTCAACTGCATGCTGCAACCTCAGTAACTCACATGATTTTATTTCTCCACGTTATTTTTGCTCAATGTTTTATGTTTTCATAAGCTTACCTTGTAGATAAAATTGCTTACTACTATAATGTAATATCACATCAAGGCCAGACTTCATTAGGTGGTAAAAGACCATCCACAGATTAATTCTGGGATAATGACACTAAAGTATAAACTAGAAGGCCTGAAAATAATCATAATGAATGCATCTAGAAATCACTGATAAAATCACTGCCTATATCTTTCATTGAATTGACAGCTACCAGAATGCATCTCAAAAATTGAAACAGTATATAATAACAGAATATGTTTTGTTTCATTTTTAATTTTTCTGCATAATTTTTTGTTTGTCTTGTTTCACTGTTAGCATAAAATTGGCAATATAATGAAGAGAAGATAACTCTATTAATATGTCAAAAACACGAAGAATATAAGAAATTACCAAGTGCAATCTGCATCTTATCTGTTAGAAAAAGACGAGGCTTTGATACCTTCTGTGCTAGAGCATTCAAAATTGCTTCTACCTTCCTGAAATTTAAAAAAAAAAAGGACATGAACAAGTTTTTCCAAAGTTTCAGTAAACTAACACCAATGAATATAATTTCTCCCTAACTGCAAACATATTTTTCTATGATATTACTATTAAAGCATTTAGTCGTAAGGAAATAATAGATATAATTAAAATCTCTGTTGACACATTCATCATAGTCATCCAAATTAGTAAACAGCAGTGCATGACAGCATAAGGAAAAGAACTAAAAGGTCATGTTACCTGCCCATATGCACATGGCAGGGAACGAAGACCCCATTGCCCAATGAACGAAGCAGTTATTAAATTTTTTGAAGATCAGAAGTCCAGCAGGGCATGTCTGCCCCTTCTTCTCTCTCCTCTTCTAGTTTATTCTCTCAAATTCAATACCCCATGGGGAAATTCTAATAAATGAATGCTGGCATGATGAACTTATGCAACAGACTTAGGCAATTTGGGACCTGGTTACTAAGTGATTCCACTCTAGAGTGTTTTTTTTCATTTGACTAATTATTTTCGCTTTTTAGCAATAAATAACTAGTCGAATTTTTTCAATCAGAACATGAATTCTGCGACAGCAATGGCTCTTCGCCTTACCCATGTCTGCCAAGCCCATGATGATACCACAGGCCAGAAGACTGATTTCGCAGGATTCGCACTGGTCTTCTTCACGCCGACGAGAGTAAGGGTTTTAGGTTATTCGCTGCCGTTAGGGTTTATTAGAAACACAGAGGAGCGAATCCAGCCGAATCTGCTGCATATCAAGTTTACACAGGCGGCGAATATAACTGAGATTCTCTCGCTCGTATTAAAAGGGGCGGCTTTGCTTCAAAAACGCTCGTGGACCAGGCACCTCTACAATGAAGATCTTACTTCCTACCTGTTCGAGAGGCCGCTGATGAGCGCCGATTGGGCAACTTATGCCTTGATCCGGGGTATGTTGCACAGATCGAGCCCTGTACTCTTCGATTTAGACCCGCATACTAAAGTTCGACCCCCTGGTTGGCCAGATCCGGAAGCCCAATCACTGCATAAGCTGTCTAAAGGTGAGCAAACGTATCAGAGTAAAATCTCAGGGTTAGGTCTGGTGAATTCAAGATCTAGTTCCCCGGAGAAATCCCCTCCCTATCATCGCCAGGGCAGATCTGCTCTCAGATGCACAAGAGGCCCTGGCACTGTGTTTGAGCACTTCTTTGACTCCTTTCAGATCCAAATTTCTCTACCTTCAGGCAGAACCATCCTGCAATGGGTCAGCTCTTCAGATTTGGTGTTGGATCTCAAGCTGGATCTAGATCGGCAGATTGGGATCCCTTCAGGCCTTCTAAGACTTCTCTTTCAAGGTAAACAACTTGAATACCTTCTTCCCCTCTCTTCTTACAGCATTACCAGAAACAGCTCTTTGGTGTTATCCCTTCGTTTGAGAGGAGGTGCAACGGGACAGTCATCCTCTACTCCTCCTTTCTCTTACAAAGATGCAGTACACTCTGGGAATCCCAAACCCCCGGTAGGTCTCAAACCTAAGACTTTTTTGGTTGACAAGATAGAGGAAGTTCCCTCTGTTGAAATCACCAATGAAGGTCCTGCAAACCTGCTCCAAGAATTTGCAGAAAGAGCCATCATTTGCAGATCTAACGGACTGTGGCCGCAATCTCAGGATCTCTATGCATGGATCCATGCAAACTGGACTCATCATTGCAAGATCAATTTTTGTTCAAAAGGATACTTCATTGTTCTATTTTATGACAGTAAGCATTATGAAAAGGCTTTAGAAGAGGGCCCTTGGTTCATGGGAACTGCAAGGCTCTTCTTGACTCCTTGGTTCCCAGATTTTGATCCAGCAACTGTTGTCATTACCAAGACACCTCTATGGATCAAGCTTCCAAACTTACCTGCCCACTTTTGGCATGGTGCTGTCTTTGAAGCCATAGGCAACACCTTGGGCAGTTTCATTATGGGAGATTTCTGGCGGGAACATAAAGGTCTCTACACATATGCCAGAATATGTGCAGAGTTAGATTTGAGCAAAGGACTTCCTGAACAAATCAATCTCAAGATAAACGACTATGTCTGGACCCAGACACTGGATTACGAAAATACTGCATTTCGTTGCCGCCATTGCCACCAATCAAGGCATCTGCAGAACATCTGCCCCTCTCTCCCCGCAAAAAAGAACAAGGATAACCTCCCCAAGCCCAAGTCCAAACGATGGGCTCCTTGCTCTCCACCTCCAGTCGTGGATTCTGATTCCTCTAGCTCTGAAGATGAAGGTAGCGATACAGATTTGGATCAAGTCCCTCATTCTGTGGTCCCTTCCACCGATGGTCCGACGCATTTCTCCGATACAGTCATCGCCCAGAAACGCATCCATTTGACCTCCTCCTCTGGTTCAGAAAAGGAGGGCCCGCCGATAGAGATCCCCAATCTTCAAGTTGTTATGGCTCATTCACCCCAAGATGGTTGGTTCGAAGTCAAAAAAAGGAAAGGGAAAAAGCTTCGTGTTGAGGCATCTGCCCATTCTGGGTAGAAGTCAGTGTTTTTGCTTCCAACCATATGTTGTAGTTTCTTGCTTGTTTCACTCCTCCTGAACCGAGGTTGATAGTCCTATCATTTCCGGTTGTCGGTTTTCTGTCTCTCTTGATTGTATCATCTTGTACCATATTTTTGATTAATAGAATTAGTCTAATTCAAAAAAAAAAAAAAAAAACTAGTCGAATTTTTTCACTCATATACCTCCAAAACTGGAGTGTGGCTAAACAACCAGGCCTTGAGTGTATCCTAATGTCTAAGGTCGATGTATATTACCATGCAAAGTCATATCCAGAGTCTTACAAAATTTGACTAAGTCTTTCAAATTTTCTATGTAATAACGTAAATAACTTAATTAGTGATACTAGGGAATGTTGGTGGCATGTGGGTGCTCAAAATTCATGCTCAAAGCACCAACATTATCCTAATACCCACTTTGGTGGTCAAAAAAAGGTTATTTACCATGAAAACCCACTTTTTTCAAAGGTGAAGATAAAAAGTCAAGAAAATTGCAACAAAAAAATATATAATTAACAAGTGGGGACATATAAAAGCATGTTCCAAGTCAAAGGCTTGTTGTTGCCGCCTCACACACACACCTAAGTTAGTGAAAAAAGCCCTTAACCCCACAAGGTGTGGTTGGTGGAAAAATCAAGAGATGGGGTTGTCACCTATTCCCAACTCTCTCCGTTTAAGCTCTCCCTTAAGTAAGCTAAGAGGGGTGGTCCCTAAATGAAAAACTAAGTTAAAAGGTGATGTGAAGTTTCTAGGGGATGTCAAGATTAATTTGGATTACTTAAAATTATGAGCAAATATGATGAGCAATATGAAACGAAATACACTTGAATAACCATCAACACATATATAAAAGATGAGCATATAAAACTAATATCTTCAACATTGCTACAAAATAAATAATGCTTGCTCTAGAAATGAAATGTTTCAAAGTGAACCACAAATAACCCAGTCATTCAAATAGATGTTAGAAAAAATGATATCACTTGCAAGATTTAAAATTGCTCTCAAAGAAATGCTTTCAAAATATAACTATTCACAATTCTAAAGCATGTAAAGAAGCAATACAAAATAACTTGCAAATGAAACAAACTAAAACTTCACTTGCAAAATGAAAGATATGATACTTGCCTAATGAGATATTACAAGATAATCAATTCAAGGCATTTTCATCATGACAAGCATATAAATAAATTGAGAGTAAAATAGCTTGAAAAGTAAAGTGAATTGATACGAAATACACTTAATTAAGATTAGATGCAATTATCTTGGTTAATTTTGAACTAAATACCTACTCTATGTGAAAGATCTTCCTCTTGAACTCTTGCCAAAGGGTAAAAATTGGGGTGATTGTAAGAAAGAGGGGCTAAAGACATGATGGTGTCATTAACGATACCCTTCCCTTCAGTCTTACGAGCCAACGTGTGTCTTTGTTCCTACAAGGGGGCAAGCCACCTTCATAACTGCAGAGCCACACACTCTTTACCTTACTTCATACTAGTTGGAAGAATTCTCCAAGAAAGTATTTTCCCTATGATGTCTATCAACCAAGCTTTTGCTTGAAGGTTAATTGAGTTAAAATGCAAACTATACTAAAATGCCTAAATGTAAATGCAAGTTTTCCCAAAGAGATTTGCAATGCTTCAAAATAGTGGAAATGAGATAATGCTCAAAGTCAATTGTAAATGTAACTTCAATTGGAAAAAAAGAAATTAGCTTGTAAGTGAATTAAAGTGATGCAAGTAAGTTTGCTTTCCAAAAGATGAATTGCCTCAAGTGAATGGAAATGCTCTCAATGATATAACTTGAAAAATTGATCTCAAAATTGTACAAGGTATAAGAACATAAGGTTCAAAAGTAAATGAAATTGTAAATTGCTCCACGAAATGCTAATAGACAATAAACTTATGAGATGAAGCCAAGTGTGAATGCTTGCTTGTAAAGTGTGCTTTGAAAATAAATTAGCAAAACCACAAATCAGCATATTGTGAGACAAATTGTAAAGAGAGCAAATGTCACACAATTAAATTAAACTTGGCACGCAAATTGAGATACTTGCATGTAAGAAATGAGTTGTTTTAAAGCAAAATATCAACTTGTAATTCAAAACAAAAAATTGAAAGGCAAAGCATCAAATGAAACTTGTACCAAAATTTCATTTGGAAATTGAAATGTGATGGTGAGGTTGTGTTAATTTTAAAATATGGAAATGGAAAAAGTGAAACGCAAAGCTACTCCACCCACACAGAATCCTCCTTCCAAATGAGGAGAAAGGATGCCTTGGGTAAACCCAAGCTCCCACAAGGAAAAAAAAATGCATTTTTATTAAGATATAACAATGGCGTAAACGCCTCTTAAAGGGCTGCCAAAAAGATGAAGGGAATTTATACAAGATAAGAGCTAGAAATGACTAGAATATCCCTCCAAACTATAGCAACCTCAAAAGACAATGAAGTCCTTCTAAAATCAGAAAATTACAAGCTCCCAAAGGCCCACGGCCTAGCATTCTTAACAGCTCCTTCAAGTGTCCACGACCTCCTTGGAATAGACCTTGAATGCTTGAGAGGTCTTACAAGAGAGGTAGTTAGAGTTTTCAATAGTCTTTCCTCAAGGCACTTGTGTCAAAACTCCAACTATGGGCTACAAAACTAAGACGAGATTAGTGTAAAAAGAGCATGTAAGTATGATACAAAATAATACAAAACCAAATCAAATGATGAGAGTGAACCCTATAACTTGCTTAGTTTGGGAAATGCTCTTAAAGAGCTAAATCAATAAAAGTACAATTTTTTGAAGAGATTTAAATTATGAAGTATTTGTTTGTATACAAGCTATGTCAAAAAAATCCCTGCAAAAAATCACTTCGTAAGATGAACTATGGAATTCAAAGAACCAAAGAAGCATCCTTGAAGAATGTGTCAAGAGTGGGTTGGTCTCTCTAAAGACTTCCCCTCAGGCTTGATATTTGATCCAAAAAGATTTTCCTCTACAAAACTTCAATCAAAGATTAGTCCTATATAGATCTAGCAAATAAGCAATGATAAAAAGACTCTAGAAATTTATTGGAAAATAACTAGATATTTTTTACACCTAGAGCATATTTCTAAATCAATTGCCAATGCAAGATAGATTTACATTAACAAATCTACAAGAGCATATGGAAATAAAATATATCAAAGCATGAGCAAAGGACATTATACCAATAGTGAGCCAATCATCATACTCCAATGGAACAACAACTCATGAATGAACCCAAAGTTTTTTATTGAAATTGAGAACAAGTGTACATAAGAGCACAGGCTTCCCCAAGCACAATAGCTCGTAACAATGATTCAAAATGAGAACCAAAGGCTCATTTAAATAGAACTATGGGAAAGAATCCCAATGAAAGGTCAAATGACAAGTGTAGCAACGGTGAAGCTCTCAATGCTCCAACACACTTCCAAGTGGTTGTTTGACTGTTGTATGTAGCTTCAATTAACTGTGCATTTCTGCCCTATTCTAGTCAACGTACAAGCTCTTCTTCATGCGCATGTCTTTGGTGGATGCCAAGTGTATAAATAAGGTGGGTGGAAGGGAGCACGTTGTAAAAATTTCTGTTTTCCCACCCCGGTTTTCAGTTTCTCCTTATTTCTCCCATGTAGTTAAATGCCCTTTCCCATAAACATACATTCAACAAGCTGGAAAAAAATAAATTTGCTGAAAACACAAATTCTGGAAAATTTACAGAATCTGGTCATTGCAGAAATAAAAATCAGCAGTAATAAACAGCCATTAAAACACATTAAAACACTGATATTTTTGGTCAATGTGACCCTGGAAAAACCCCCTACAACTCTTGGGGAAAACCAGTTTTAGAGCTCTTCTTTATTTCTGGAAAATGTCTTTCTACAGTGAGAAATTTCAGCGAAAATCAGCAAAAATCAGCAAACAAATTTCCAACTTATCTCGATTTCTGAGCCTCACAGCCCACTGGAAATTTCCAAACAGCAACACAATGCGTCACGGCAATTGTACGGATGGTACGGACTGTCGTACGGACGGTACGGATGGTTGTACGTACGGTACAGACATGCTGTACGGACTATACGGACAGGCTGTACGGACCTCGATTTTTGTGCAGAAAATCAGCTGCCTCGATTTCTGTGCAAAAACAAATCTGCCTTTTACTGTTTGCTCAGCGAAAATCTGCCTTTTATTGCTGGTTCTTTCAGTTGTATGCTTGTTCTTTCTGCTGTTCTGATTTGCTGAAGAGCTGCCTGGTATGTGTGCCAAACTGCTGCCTCTTTCTCCTTCCTGTCCAGAAATCTCTCTTGCTCTCTTGCTCTCCTTCTCCCAATCTGCTCATGAAAGAATGAAGGATATTTTCCTCCTTTTCCTCCTTTAACCCAACCCTAAATGACTTTTGGGTGATCCCTAAATCCAATGGCTAAGATAGATTTAGATCAATGGCTGAGATTAAATGCACATTTAAATCTCACTTTCTATTTTTTAATTCACCCCACTTTAATAAAGACCCACTTAGTCATTTATTTCCAAAGTCACTTTTCCTTTCTAATTTTTCATTGACTTTATAAAAGTCACTTTAAAATTAGACTTAGTAACTTTATCACTTAAAGTCACTTTTAAATTAGATTTTAACTTTATAAAAATTATAAAGTCACTTTAGGAGAAAAATTAAAATCTTTTGGACACTTTTCCCTAGGCCAAAGATCAAAGCCTAAGGGAACCACCTGTCCTCCGGTACCAAATTTCAACACTCCCTCTTACCGAGGAAGGTGTTCCTCACCACACCCATCTTGTCTCTGAAGTAAACATGCTTGCCCTGTGGTAAGGCTTTGGTAAGAATGTCTGCTACCTGCTCATCAGTGGAAATATACTCAAGCTTCACAGCTCCCTTCTGAACATAGTCTCTGATGAAATGATATCTGATCCCGATATGCTTTGACCTGTCATGAAATACTGGATTCTCCGTGAGTTTAATGCAACTCTGATTATCACAGTAAATCACTGAAGGTCTCAACGGCTGACCAAATAAGCCAAACAACATCTTGCGAAGCCAGATGGCCTCACAACTAGCTAGACTAGCTGCCATATACTCTGCTTCTGCTGAACTTAGTGCTACTGACTGCTGCTTCCGGCTGAACCATGATACTACTGCTGAACCCAACCCAAAACAGCACCCTGAAGTGCTCTTCCTATCAGAAGCACAACCTGCCCAATCAGAATCAGTGTATCCTACCAATCTCACTCCATCTCCCTGCCTGTATCCAGACCATAATCCACTGTCCCCTGCAAGTACCGCAAAATGTGTTTTGCAGCCACCCAATGAACCTTCCTAGGCTCACACATAAACTGACTCATCGTGTTGACTGCAAAACAGA
>APFE030145557.1:70657-124479 GCA_000404065.3 Pinus taeda | reverse complement strand
TTTTAATTCACCCACTTTAATAAAGACCCACTTCGTCATTTATTTCCAAAGTCACTTTTCCTTTCTAATTTTTCATTGACTTTATAAAATTAGACTTAGTAACTTTATCACTTAAAGTCACTTTTAAATTAGATTTTAACTTGATAAAAATTATAAAGTCACTTTAGGAGAAAAATTAAAATCTTTTGGACACTTTTCCCTAGGCCAAAGATCAAAGCCTAAGGGAACCACCTGTTCTCCGGTACCAAATTTCAACACACGTCCCTTAATCATCTCCAACCAAAACTAAGATAATGACACCTTTTCCCAGTGCCAACCAACTCCTAATCAGATGTTGCATTTATGCTCTACCTGTAGGTTGCAATGTACAAGTTGATTTGTTGTACGTATATCTTGTTCACCGGTTGTTGTGTACACGTGTGGCAAAAGAATGTAGAATCTAGATTGGTGGAGACATAACCCACTATTCTCTCAATCAAATCCCATCAAACTGATTTAAACCATGTGCTGATTTTCTATTGCTACGTGGAGTTTCTTGTGACATAGGCATTGAACTTTAAGTGGGCGAACGTGGACCTTTGTATTTGGCATGTGCCTTTTGTCTCTTTGTTGAGTTATAGTAGATCATGAGGTGGGGTCCAACTCCCCTTAGTAACTTCATACCATAATCTTTTTACATTTAAATCAAAGTTAGAACCTTTACCATATGCTGCCTCATGAACTTACATGATAGTTGTTGACTACCTTTTGACAACCCTTTGACTTGCTTTGACTTTGAGTTGTAGCTTGCTTGGCAAGCCCCACATGATTGCCCCATCACCTTTGACCTTCACTGAAATTGCCATGTCACATGTTTGACTTTCTTTGACTTTGAAAATTTTATAAATTTTGCCAATTATTGATTTTTTTTTAATTTTTTCCTCATTTTTGCCACTAAAATTAGAAAAATTGACTATTGAGGGACTATAAGTCGATTTTTGATCCTCAAAATGGGTCCTAGGCTAATGTTGGGCCTCTGAGGATGAATTTTGAGTAGTCACACGCCTCAGATATTTCTTAGGGCCACTTATTTACATCATTACATAGAAATTAATTTAAAAATCTTGTTTTGTGGGAAATTTTTAATTATTAAAAATCCTACTTAAACCTAGTCAAATTCGAAAATTTCAGAGACAACCTAGCATGGTAATATACATTGACTCTAGACACTAAGATCCGTTAGGAGCTCAACCTTCAAGCCATCACCCCAACTTTGGGGTATCCAGTGAGTGAAAAAACCTAGAAAATTATTCGTCGCTAAAAAACAAAAATAATTAACCAAGTAAAAAAAACACTCCAAGGTGTATTCGCTTGTTGATCGAGTCCGAACACCCTAAGTCTGTTACATGGCTTTATTCATCATGCTAATCATATATATAAAATAAATAATATAATAATAATTAAAATTAAATAATAATTAAAATAGAATTAATTAATGAGACTAAATTTACTAATTTATTATCAATATATATATATATATATGCCATTCTTTAATCAATTAATCAACTATTAATAATTTGGGACTATCATTCATGTTATTATAATAAATAATAAATATTATTCAAATTAAAAATAATAATATAATAATAATAATTAAAAATTATAATATAGCGACCTCTCATAAATAATTATATATTAATAATAATTCGCTATAAAAAAGATAGCCGACCTCCATCTTAACTTAATCCTCATTATTATATATTCCCTATAATCAGCTCTTCTTCTATCCAGCATTCAAATGAACCTGATGATGGATCCCGGTTGGGATTCGAAACATTGGCATAAAATGGTTCTTACTGTGGATTCTCCGGCAAACAAATCAGAACAAATTAACCACAGAGGTCTAAAATCCAAACATTTATACAATATCCCCGTAGGGCTACGAAATCTGAGGACTGAAGAAGAAAATGAGAAGTAAAGTTAAAAAACTTTGATGATCTAGTGAACTATTATGGTACATGAAGCCTATGACACACCCTCGAGCATGGAGTCTTCAAAAAAACTTTTAGGTGCACTTCAGTGGTCAAAAAGGCCTAAGTCACGTGATGTGGCAATCAAAGTCAAGTCAAATAGATGACATACGAGGGTTCAGTGGGCTGCCACATAGGAGGGATGAATTGCTCTTTCAACTGCCAATTTGGTGGGCCAAATCCCACCAAAATAGCTACCAAAAAGTCAAATTTGGGGACCGAATTATAGTTGTTTGATAGGTGGCAAATAGGGGCTGATTTGTTGGGGATTTTTTTTTTTTTGGGGGGGGGGGGGAGGTAACTACCCTTTTCTTCCATCTACCTATGTTGCCTAGCTGACAACCACGCTACAGTCCTGTGCAGGCCAGCATTTAAAGGCACACGCAGGCCAGTCAAAGGGGTCGTATACAAGCCAAAATCAGAGTTGATATGCAGCAATTAAGGGGTTTTACACTCAGCAGACTTAAGGGCACTCATTGCCACTTGACAGGCAGTCAATCAGCCCTCTTCACTCAGCAAATTCGCTGGGCCTCTCTTCTCCCCCAAATTCTATATATTGTGGCCCATTTGCTCTCATTTTGAAGGATGAAAGCTTGAGAGCTTGGGACTGTAGTAATTTTGCTACATTTTTTACAATACAAAAGACTTTGGAGGTCAATGCTCCATTGCCTTGTGTGGTTTGCCATGTAATTCAGTGGCGGTAACTTGTTGATGTTTTATGCTATTTGTTTTCAAGTTGGTTTGCATAAGCCATAATAGGAACATTGTTGTCCAAGGGAAAGAATAGCAATTGCTTGTTATTCTTTTGAACTTTTGCATTCTAGATCTAACTATTACATGTGTTTCTAGGTTGAATAGCATGTTTAGTTTATCACTGTGCAAAATTTCACCTATGTCGCTAATCTTGTGGGCAAGAATTTTAGTGGTGTTTTCAGGTACCTCAAGGCTTGATGTAGAGATGTTTCTTGGTTGAACTATCCATTTTCAGCCATCCTAAGAGGCAGTAGTCCCACTTGGACCAAGGACACTCAAAGACTTCAAAAATGGCTTTCAAAAAACCCCTTATCTCTCACTTCTTTCTCATAAAAACTCAACTGTCATCCTTGGCTCTTCTTCATGATCTATATTGAATATCTAATAAACAAAAGGCTTGAATTGTTGGTTGTCCTAATAGTCACCAATCAGCCAAAAAGAGATGATTAAACTCAGCTCTTCTTGGCTGTTTTAGAGTAGGGATTTCATTTATTTGATCTAAAACTTGTTGTTTAAAATTTTTATCAAGACTTTGTACTAACATTGCGGATGTCCGAAGTTTGTTTTGGCATCCTTCACCTTGTTTGTTTGCTAATATGTTTTGCAAGCCTATAGAGTGCATGGAGAAAAATTTAAAAGGGCTTCGAGAGCCACCAAGACTTATATTTATTCCCTTCACCTATAACTTCAATTTTCTTGATCTTTCTCTTTGATTTTCGTTGAAAATCAGGCATTTAGGCCTCTATCTGGATTGTTGTTCTAATAGCAATCCATTTTGCTAAGAAAGACCAATTTTACTTGGTCATTCCTTAGCAAAAAAGCATAAGAATTTAATCTTTTGAACTTAGAAATTGTTGTCTTTTATATGACAGCAACCTTAAGTAGTTTTGATCATTTTTGAGCATTTTTCAAACTAACTATTTTGTTGATCTCTTGCAAACTTGTGACACTCCAAAAGAAGTGCTGGTAGAAGAGGGTTCAATTTTTCAAGTGGGGGCGGCAGGAAAAATTCACAAAGCCTAGAGGCAATGGAAAAGCCAAAAAGCAATTTTGATGAGGCAGCTCAGATTTTCACTGAGCAGATTCCTTGCTTAGACATATAAGGGTTTTGTAGCAGCAGAATTCGTGTCCGATGGAAGAGAAAGAGCACACAGAGAGGGAAATTTCTCTCAAGGCATTACGAGTTTCAAAGATCCAATTTTCCAGTTCTAGATTGGCAGTAGTTGTGAACATATTTTCTCACTCTAGCAGGGGGTGCAAATAGCAGATCCACCAACCGAGCAGAAGGAAAGGGTGATTTTCGACCATAGTCAAAGATGGCCACAACTGGGCTTAGAGGTAAGGATAGGTTGGAGGGAGCCTCCAACTTTGTCATCTAGAAGGAAGGCTAGGATGTCCTTGTTGGATGAACATGGCTTGAAAAACTATGTGGACAATGTGGTAGCAGTACCCCCGGATGTCGATAAGCTCAAGGAGTACAGAAAGGAGATGGCGAAGGCAAGGATATTGATTCTGGATGGAGTCTGGGACCATATAATCTCACATGTGGCAAACAAAGGAACAGCGAAGGAAATGTGGGATGCTCTTATATAGTTATATCAGAACACTTCCGAGCAGCAGAAGATGTTTCTGTAGGAGAAGTTGAGAAGCATCAGGATGATGAAGGCTGAAGGCATAGACTCCTTTCTCACCAGGATTTCGGAGGTCCGAGACCAGCTTGCAGTCATTAGGGAGGCACCTCAACCAACAGAGCTTGTACATTTAGCACTAAACTATGTCTCAGAGGAGTGGCAAGTGTTTGTCCAAAGTATCTTGGATACAGACACATTGCCTAGAAGCCTAAATGGGACAAGATGTGGTCTGACTTACAACAGGAGGAGTTGAGGCGAGCTCTATTAAAGAGCACCATCAGCGGGCGCAGCAGCAAAGGCACGAAGGGTGAGAAGGAAGAGGAGAATGTGGGCCTAGCATCAAAGGGTCCCAAACAGGGATAGGAGGAGAAGAAGAAGAAGAAGGACCTATCCAAGGTTAAGTGCTTCAGGTGTGGTAAGCTTGGCCACTACAGTACGCAGTGTCCTCTCAAGTAGAAGGACATGCAGGAGAAGCAGGTCCAGGCGGCAACATTTGCAAAGATAGATAAATTGTCTTTCAAGTTGGATGAAGATTTCACTACGTTTGCAGCTATACCTTTAGGAGAGAGGCGGGGGTGATTTGGAGTTGTAGTGCCAAAGTTGTAGGGATAGGCAGGATCCATTGAGGTGTCCTCCTCATGGATCATGACCTTGCTATAGGAGCCCACAGTATTTAGTAGTAGGATGGATCAGTGTCATTGATGCAATCAGTTACCCGAGCAATAGTTACAGACTAGTAGCAGTCAGGTGTTGAGGAGCACAGTACAGTGTTGACACAGAGCAGGAGGTTCAATAGCAGTGTCAGCAGCAGTGCAAATTCCTCAGTAGACAATGCAGTGGCTAGTACCAATCAGATACTCATGAGACAAATGCGGCAGACACAGTTGATTCAGTATTTAGGATGATTCTCAGTTGCAGTTGTTGCAGTTGCATCAGTGACAGTTGAGAGGGAGTTACAGTGCAGATGCAAAGATGGCAGCGGTATAGCAGTGTCAACAACAGCACAAATGCAGAATCAAAGTTGCACAATGGTTGATGAGCAGTGGCAGTCAGTCACACTGGCCAGAAATCAATAGCGTGACGGAGGGTGATACATAGACAGGGTGTTGTAGCAACAGTGTAGCACTAGAACACCTTCCTCGCTAAGAGAGAGTGTTAGTTTTTGTAGCATCAGAGGTGTTCTAGTCTCGAAACTTTGTGGAGAGGCTAAAACACAGGGTTTCTCCATAACCCAGAAATCGCTTTTAGAAATTCCACCTAGAAGTGTCTCAATTAGATTATTAGCCTATTTTTTAATATTTCCTAAGTCTAAAGTTAGGAAAAAGGGTTAATTAATCAGAATTAATTGAAAAAGGTGTGAATTATCTGAAAACTCACATAGATCAACTAAGAAATAATCTTGGCCCTTGATTAAGTTTAATCTTGGTCATTGGAGTTCCAACATAAGATTATAGGAAGAAGTTGATGGGTAAATGGAGAACATACACTTAAGATCGATATCCTTGCAGAGTTCAATTTTCCAGAGAGCAACAGCAGTTGCCAAAAGAGTTCGAGCTCCAAAAGGGAAGTAGAGACAAACAAGAGTAGGGACAGTGAAGCCACAGGAAGATTTTCCAGATCTGGTGAGTACTTTGCAGAGAGGTAGAGATTTTCTCCAAGAGGTCGCGCAAAGGCAATGCAGAAGCCTCAAAAGGGCAGTTTGATCTTGCTAGAGGTGAAGACGTTTTCAGTTCCAAAGGCCGGGAAGAGGTTCCATAGGGCGAAAGAAGTGTTTTCCCATTCAACTGCAGGTGGGATGGATAGATTGGTAGTCGATTCAAGCATTATGTGTGGCAGGCAAGGCAAAGTGACGCAAAGTGTACACAAGCCAAGTTGGACTACTAGCCTTTCAGAGCTCGGACAATGTTGGGATTGCTCGAAGTGAGGGTAATTTCCCTTAGATAATTTTTGCCAGTATTTTCCTTGCAAGATCGCCAGTTTTCAGTATCCAGATTGTACTCAGATTATTTCACTGTTGCATAATAATAAATACCCTCAACTGTTGCACTAGTTTTCTCAAGTTGGGCTTTTCCGGGGACTTTTGTCCAAAAATAACTGTCATTTTTTATGTCTATGTTCTAGAATATTGTTTAGTTTCCAACGCTATTATATTTTTTCCACAGTATTTTTTGTGAAGGTTGCAGTGTGTTTATTTCGTTGTTGCCGTAGCAACAAACTGCTAATTTAATTAAGATTTAGAAGAAATCAAACCAATCGCTGCAATAAAATTTCATAGCGAAATTTTCTCAGCTGCAGAATAATTATCACACCCATGACTCCAACTAACCTACTAAGTCATGCACTCCACCAGGTCCGCTCCCCCTACATGAATATTATCACAACCCAAGCATCCTCGAGTCAACTCCAAGACTCCATGCAAGAATCCAAGCTACCCGATGATGTCTAGGGCCTATTACCTAATGGCCTCCCGTATGATGCAAAACACTCCTCTAATGCAAAGCATTCTCCAATCAAACCACCATCTCCATGTGGCCTCATGTAAAATGTCACCTAGTGATCTAAAGATCTCCAATGCCCTAAGGAAAAATATCATGCAAACACCCAACTGACGTAAAGAAATCATTGAGTAAGCCATATCCATCACAAACCATCTCCCATCTGCAAATCCATCATGGACCATCCAACGGTTGATCATACACCATATACCTAACTCACACAAACACCTCCAAACATGGTATAAGCACTTTCAATGTAAGCCTAAAAGTTGATATTCACTCTCTACAAGTAAAGTGTTTTCACCAACGCCCTTTGCAAATCCATCAAACATACCATTACAAATTTGTCCTTGTTGTAAAAGCTAGCATTCCCTCTCTACAAGGAAAGTGTTTTGATCGACACCTATCAACTCCCTTTGCAAATCCATCAAACATACCACCTATAAATTTGTACCTAGTGCAATCCAAGAATAAACTATTGTCTCTTGAAAAGGAACTATCATCCATGCTATCACAACATCTCAAACCTCTAAAGAACTCTGACCAATCTAAAGGAACATCACCCTTAACCATAACTAAACTACCAATTTCCATCATCACAAACCAAAATCAACAAACACCACATGATGAGTTGTCCAAGACATCCTAAAAAATAATCACATCTTTGTACAAGACAAAGACAAGTGGATCATATTTGTCAAAATCTTTAAGGTAGAAATCTACACAAATCAACTTCTCATCCTAAAACACCAAGCTCATGCTATAAGTAACAAGCCATGTGAAAATATTGTTGGAAGGGCTAGTCAACTTAGTTAACCAAACCCACAAGTCAGAATAGCCAACTAGACTCTTTGTTAAATATGTAAGTTAGGTCAATTTACCAGTCAATTCGGTTTCCACGTCGAGTCAATCGACTGAGTAGTTAATACAGTTAGTTAGTTGTAACTGCAAAGAGTCTACTACAAATATGAGATATGTTGACAATGAATATAATGATAGTTGCAAATTAATACAAGAAGTGTTTGGCTGGTCTACCACTACTCACTCTTGTTTCTCTCTTTGCTCTATCTTACGTGTTGCATGTTGTCATTTGCTTAATATTTGCTTGGTGTATGTAATTGTTGGTAACTATGCATACTTTCACTAGATTACA
Source organism: Pinus taeda (assembly GCA_000404065.3). Taxonomy (NCBI): domain Eukaryota; kingdom Viridiplantae; phylum Streptophyta; class Pinopsida; order Pinales; family Pinaceae; genus Pinus; species Pinus taeda. The sequence continues at coordinate 116,438 of APFE030145557.1, read as the reverse complement.
ACATTGGTTCCCTTGTCGGCAGTATCTAAACCTAAGTCGACTTAAAATGCACAGTTGGATGGTGTTATCATTGATGTCAACCCATGGAGTTGATTGGGTTTGACTATGACTAAAAACACTAGTCATTGATGTCAAATGGTTATTGAACACTTCTTAGTAATTACTAGAATACATCAAGTTGGCAGCTACACTGTTGGGTGGTTGAAAGCCCCAAGTCCTAGGGTTTGGGTTCCCTGGACTGTGGACGTACCTTGACTTTGTTGAGGGTTTTTGAAGGGTCAAATATTTGAGTTTGACTTTGATATCCATGTCATTGGATTCTCCTCGTCGAGATTTTTTCGGTGGTATGTGGTACGCCACATAACTCCTAGTTTGCGATAAAAATGAGTTTGAAGTTGAAGACCCAGTTTTGTGGGCTAAAACGCCAGGGGGTAGTAACATGACAATTTATTCACCTATGGTTGTCAATATATGACGGTAATGATCACCACAATCTCATTGTGTATAAGTTGAATAACTTCAAGAACCAAAGGCAATAAACCAATCATTGACTTCACAACCTTGGTAGGACCAAATGCACTAAGTCAATCATTGATTTAAAATTGAAAATATTTCTAGGCATGATCCTTAAAACAATATTAATATAAGGGGTAATTTAGTGAACTCTTCCTTATAAAACGCACCCTTCACCAAGCTTTTGGTGAAGGAGGAGAAGTTTGTCTGGAACAGGATGCACAGGAGCAAATGGAAGCAACAATGGCCCTCAAAGAATTGAGCAAAGAGGAAATGATGATAGGATTACAGTTTAGGGGAGGGAAGATGAATATAGAAGCACGAAGCCTGAGGCAGAATCACTTGGAGGGAGGGCGATGGCAAAACTGGCAGTCAAAACCCTAGTTTTACTCTGGTGCGATTATGGGGTTCACATGCACTCGGGAGCAGTAACTAGTAGGGGGGAGGTTCACGGTCGTTACCAGACAAAGGGTTGGTACACCAGGTTAATTTATCCACAGCGGTTTGGCAATTTATGGTCTCACGAGTCTTTAGGGTCAACAATTTGGGGATCAGAAGGTGAAGGAGGACGTATTGTTCAGTTGGGCCAGCATTTGTCGGGGAGTGCAGTGCACAAAAGCATAGGGACAGTAAAACGATGTGCATGCGAACGTTGTTTTTATGGACGAGGGGCTTGTGGATTATTCTTCTGATTCTATGGAGGCTTCCCAAATATGGCTGGAGACACATCAACATCAAACGGGGGTTTCACTGGCGACACGCCATGCACCGGAAGTCCAATAGGGTCAGTAAAACGAAGTGCATGTGAACGTCGTTTTTATGGACGAGTGGCTTGTGGATTATTCTTCTGATTCTATGGAGGTTTCCCAAATATGGGTGGAGGAGACACATCAGCATCAAACAAGGGTTTCACCAGTGACACACCATGCACCGGAAGTCTAGGTCGAAGCATAGAATTCAGAGATGGATGATGTGGAGGTTTCCCTAAATGCCCTAGGGTTTTCCCGGCCGGTCTCATCAGTTAATGAGGAGTTTCTTCATTTACAGGACTAGGCTCACCCAATACTAAATATCCCTTCGCCAGACCGGGAACTTGATCAACAGGGTTTGGCGACAAATGTACAGGGGGCATCTTTCGTGGCAATTGGGGGCACGAATGTTCTGAGGACTGACACATATGGATTTGTAAATCCTGAGAATAATGTGTCGAGCTCATCAAGAGCTGACCCCCAAGGCTCGAGAACAACTCTTGTTGCACGCACAACAGGATGTTTTGATGGCATCACTCGTCAGGAACTGGGGAATGAGGACAATAGAGCTTCGGATTCAAATGATAATCAGTCAGCGGAGGACGAACAACACCCAGTAGATCACGCACAGAGGTTTGGGGGGAAGAAAAAAACAAAGTGCACCAAGGTGCATGAGCGAGGACGTCTGTTGGTTTTCGATGAAGGAATCAACATGGCCCAAGCTGCATTTAGTGAGAGTATTGTGCTAGTTGGAAGGGTTTGTGGCCGAAACTATACCCCTACACAATTAATGCGTTGGACTGTGGAAATTTGGGGGCATTTATTGGACCAATTGCCGGTGGTTATTGCCATGACAAGAGGTTGGTTCGCACTCATCTTCCCACAACCAGACCATGCAAACTGGGTTCTGTCAAAATATTGGCATATCAAGATGACATCGGTGCTACTCAAGAGGTGGACACCATTTTTCATCCCTAAGAAGGAGAAATTGGGGCCGGGGCCGATATGGGTTAAAACCCCAGAGTTGTTGTTACAATTCTAGTCGGAGGAAATCTTCAAGTGCATAGGGGATGACCTTGGCATCTATCTTAACCATGATCGAACCTACATAGAATTAGGATGTTTGACCATCACCAAGATTCTAGTACGCCCGGATACAAGAGAGGCACTGGTGGAGAGTTATCGGCTCCATCTTGGGGAGATTATTATAGGGCAGATCCTTGATAATAAGGGGATCCAATTTCGGTGCAGGCGATGTCATGAGGTGGGACACCTATATAAAGATTGTCCACTAATTACCAAGGTGCATACTGAGCCTTCAAAAAGATTTGTTACTACAGGTACCCAGACTATATCGAGGTAGAATCAACCCCTACACAAAACATCATTGAGGAACCCTAGAGGAGGAGGGTGGATGTGGAGGCATCTCATCACACGGGCACCCAAACTCCTAATGCTAGGGTCACCAACTCACGTTCAAGGGGTCCTGAATTACTACCGGGTACTCTTAATTCCTCTCCCCCCTCTTCTCAGAATTTTATGAATTTTGGCATTACTATCTTTCGATGCTTCGAGAATGGGTTTAGATGCATGTAAATTGAGTTCAATTAGTTGCCCTGTTGCATCAGCTCCCCCCCACTGATCTAGTTACTGTACCGACTATTACCATGGACTCTCTCTCTATTCCCACTAGGGAGGACTCTACTTCTAGTAGCTCGCATAGGTACAAACCTTAGATCACAGACCCAACCCCAAACCCTCACCTTCGGATTGGGTGAGGACCCCCTCCCCACAAAAGCTCAAAAATTACCCAAGGGCAGACAATCCTATATGTCCAAAGCCACCCTGAGAGCGGGCATTGAGGTGGCAACTAGTATCAAGATTCCTATTGACCAGGTTCTTAGAGTAAAGGGAAACCCTGGTTGGGTGAAATTATGTGAAGAGAACAAGAATGAAAACAGGTCACCTTCAAGAAATGTGAAGGCAGCAGAAAAACAGGGGCAGATTATGGAAATTACTGTGAACTTGTTACCTCCAGCGAAGGGATCAACTGTCTGCAGTTTATGGTTGGATCTATGGAAGGGCATTTCTATACCAGGAGGAGGAGTTTCTTTTGAAGTGAAGTGTATTTCGGCAATAGCACGATGTGCAAGGGACAACTGTTGCATAACGACATCTTCAACCAGCAATATGATTATTGGGCTGCAAGAAGAAATTGGGAAGTGTTAATATGACAGCAATAAGGGTGGAAGAAAGATTTTTATTCTTAAAATTTGAAGAGGAAATTATGCAGCACCCAGACATGCCATTGCTTGACCACAATCAATCTCGGGAAGGGGGGACTATAATGTCCCCCCTATGCATTAATTGCCTATGGGAGGACGAAGTAGCCTATCCAACCCTATAGGCTATAGTGTTGATAAAGGGGGGAAAAGTTGGAAACCCAATTATCCAATGTTTTGGGCAACATTGGGTAAATTTTGGGTTGGCTGGGGCAAAAAGCCCAAATTGGGGGTTGCACATGCAACCCCTCACATTTGAGAAACCCCATGTGGGAGTCTATAAATAGAGAATAGTTGGAATTATTTTGGCATCATTGGATTGAAATATCTCTGATTTTCTTGAGCCTGAGGCTCTGGGGTTTTAGGACCCCTTCTCTTTGATTAGCTTCGGTGGAGGTGATCCCTCCCCATCTAATCCTTTGTCTAGTGACAGTGGAGCTGATCCCACCCTACCTAGACACTCTCTTTTCTTGTTTGGGCACAGCATACTTCGTTGGAGCAGTTCTGGTCTGACTATGGCACACAAGGAAGAATCCGTCTGAGACTATTCATTCGGTCTATTACCAGACAGCAAAGGTCATCCGTATTTTTGAAGGGCTACCATCAAGGTACTCACTACACAGACCGCGAAGTCTTCTCAGTAGTCTCCTAAGTCTTCAGTCACCGAGTCTTAGCTGAGGAAGGACAAACTGAGGCCAGCGGTGCTTCTATTCCGAGAGCAACATCCCTTTCCCTATTGGCTGTACAGCCACTGAGCTCTGGTCCAGCAAGGGAATCCTGTCAGAAGGTGACAGACTAATCTGAGGCTACTGCATGTTACAGCTGTTCAAACTTCAAACAGAATCTGATCTGAGGCATTTCGGCCTACCACAGTGAAACAGAGACTGCGGCTAGAAATAAACGAAGAGGCCCGAGACCTACTGAAGCGTGTATTCCACTTTAGAACCATTCTGAAGAAAAAAGAAGTTGATTAAGCCTGTCGGTTAGTATATCAGATCAGGTGGATTATTGGATACATTCAGTGTTTTTGTTGGACAGATAACTCTACCTTATTATGTGACTGAAGAATCTTACTGTTATTTATCTATTGCTGTCGGATTATACAATAATCATATTGCTATATTGCCCACTGTTAAATTTATGAATGCACACTTTTGTCATATAACCGTTTATGTTTTATTGGAAGCCCTGAATAAACATAAAACCTTAAGGGAAAAATTACCCTAGGACATTACACAGGCCAAAAGGCCTTATGAAGGAGGCACATAAGTGCTTAGAGGATGAGCAAGTGACAGGAGAGACAAAGGATGTCCTATTGTTGTTAGAAGAGGAGGAAGAGAGTCAAGAAACTGAAAGTGAGGAGAGTTATGTGCTAACCTCAATACCACTGCAGGCAGAGATCGCCACTAGCAGACATTTGACACTGACCACAGGACCTAAAAGACAACCCATTACCTTTGCCTATGAAAGGGGCAAAGGGAATTGATCATTGTAGATGACTCATGATGATGAGATACATTGTATATTTGATGTAATTTCGTATTGTGCATTCAATTTTGAGCCTAGGTTGTCACCAATGTTGCCAGGCATTTGGGTAATTCTATGCCAGTGAGAGCCTAATTTAAAACCCCCTGGGTGTGGCACAGTAGTCTACACTGGTGGGATTACAAGGGATGAATCCATGAATGTAAAGAAACATCCAATGAGGTTCCTGACGAGGTTTTCCTTGGAAAATAAAAATGCACTTGTTAAGTTTTGCATATTTTTCCCCAATTTTTCTAATGTCCCGAGTTCTGAGCCCCAACAATTTTTCATTGATGTCAATTTTCGTAATATTGATCTATATTAATATCACCCAACAATATTGTTTAATGGTCTTGATCAACCCACTAGGCAAACCTGAGGAAAATGGAACTTGACAGTATAAAGTAACAAATTTTCAAACTACAGAAAAAGGTAAATGATACTTTGACTAACCTCAAATGATTCTATATAGTTTATTTTAACATTCTAAACAACAAATTTTCAAACTACAGAAGCAGGTAGATGATGCTTGACTATCTCTAATTCTACATAGTTTATTTTAACATTCATAAGTCATAGAACCTGTGAAAAAGATGAGCGAACAAGACTTACTTGTAAAGCTTCCAAAACATAAGCCTAAGTCCTTCTTGAAAACCAACAGACGTAATTAAGAGCAATGCATAGGGAAAAACAGAAGAACCAAGAGGAAGAAAGGCTCTCCAAATGCCTGCTAGTACTATGAGGCTTATAAGCCATAAAAGTGCACTGCATCCAGCAATATATTAGTTAGATACAGCTCCATAAACCATTATCTTCTCTAAGTGAAATAATTTCAGTGGACAATCTGCTTTTTCCCTTATAGACAATAAAATGAAGTCAAAAACAGTCTTAACAAAGAACAAAATTACATATCGGTTGGCCCAGCCACAAAGCTGATCCATAAATGAGCACTATACTGATTCCTGAATAAGAAGTCTCTATTTTCAAACTACTTAGTCATTTTATCGGCCAAAGTGATTCAGAGATCTCAGATTGTTTTTAGAATTGTATAATAAAATTGCAACCAGACAGCATACAGGCTTAAATAGAAGTATATGCATTGTAACTAGCAACATCTTTTTGCCAGCCAGAAGAAATCAGAGCTATGAAATTGCAGTTCCATTCCTACAAAAAACTGGCATGTTGACCTACCTTGTAAGGGATGATATAATAATTAATACATTTGTTATGGTTAATATTTTCTCTCCTCTTTTGAAATGATAATCTGGAGCTCACTGACCTTCAACTAATAAAAAAAGGGGTCCCATAGCTCATGAATATTGGAATCGTGCAAATGCATGGAAACTTCAGACAAGTTGGTCAAACGACACAACACAAAGAAGAGAAGTGCTCAAAAACAATTGATATAGATAATATTAAAGATTGGAAAATTTGAAAGTATCAATCATGGAATTTCATGGTATCATCTTAAACTTTGTGAGTCCTCGAAAGGAAAAGAAGAGGTAATCGATACTCCAATCTCAATAAAAATAGGTAATTACAAACAGTCTGGCTTCTGTTTGAAAATTGTTGAGGTGTTTAGACACAATCAAGGTATGCTTAGAACTTCCAACACATATGATTTGACAAACTACTTAAAACTTAGGAAATATATTACTGCCCGATATCAGACTAATAGTGCTCTGAAGGGGATATGTAAGAAAAACACTCTAAAATTATGATGTAAGAAAACCCTCTAAAATACAGGTTTAAAAAAAAATAATTTTATCCTTGCACATCCTCCTAAAGATGTCAACACTCAATCATATCTGAAGGGCTAAGAAGATTGGGACTCCAAAACAAAAAAGGTCATTTCTTGTTGATGCTAAGCCAAGCTAGATTTGAAAGATCTCAAGACTAGTTAAATTTCTCCAATTCATAAGACTACTAAATGATGCTTACTTGAATAAGTTGGAATCTACGGAAAGTATATTTGCAAACAGTTTACATGCAGGGGCTTGGAAATTCAGTTTCTCTTTAGTTCCCATGAGCTTTTCCCATACATCCTAGAAAATTTTGGTGTAAAATTTGCTTAGATTTCCTCCAAAATACAGCAGCAAGAGGAAAATGAAAATGTCATTGAAATTATACCTAGCATATGTGATAGAAAGGAACACAGATTTCATAGTAATTGTGAGATATTCTTTCAAGCTGAATGTGTTTGTCCAGCTTTCATACCTTTAACAAGCCAATAAATGTAAACAAGAAGTATACAAAATTTTGAATGGAAACATAACTCAAGCATTCCTACTAAATCTTGTTACCATATTTACTAGTTATTTAACATCACACTTGGAAGAGCACGTCTAATTTATATTAGATGATATTGGAAATAAAACATGGTTGCCAAGACAGTTGATAATGACAAGCTGGATTCATATGAGGATTCATATCTAGTTTATAGTGTAGAGTCTGATCCTTTAGAAACATATGTGTGTGTGCATGTCTGTTGTTAAAAAAAATAGCTTATAAACAGCGTACCCATTATTGACAGTACAGATTGAGAGGTTCACAAGACACTGTCAATTTTTATCAGTGCAGCCACTGTCATGTTCCTTTTTCTGGTTCCCTTATGGCGCGGTCAGGATGGACTTCCATGGTTGGAGGCAGCTAGGTCACAAGAGCAAGTTTACTCCATCAATGGGCCCAGGAGATTCTAGAGGAGCTTTATAGGGTTTTGAGAAGTTTCTTAGGGATCTGATAGCATTCACTTGGCATATTCCATCATCTGCACAGCTTGTCTTTTGTTCCGTTGCATTCTGACAACTTTCGGAAAACAGGGTTATTATGGGGCCTAACTCAATTAATTATGCTTAAGGTGGCATTCTAGGAGGAATACATGATGAAACACCTTAGTGTAATAGCTCACTGGAACTGGAACGGGAAGATCTACACACTGAGATGGTGGGAAGTGACTTTCAGTGGCCTTAGGAGGAATGGTGGTCGATTTACCATTTTCCCAAATTAAAAAAGGTATTTTAATTAAAATAAAAGGAGGGAAAAGGTACTAGTGATTAAAATTATAATAAAATAAAGGCTTCTAGAGGGGTTCATCATATTTATAAAAAGAGGAGGAGACCATTGGAGGACATCTTGGATTGTTGATATTTTTTGTTGATGAGGTTTAGAGAACCTAGTTCCCAGCTTCTATAGCCCTAAGAAGGAAACCCTCAAGTTTGCTATTGAGTGTTGTATGAAAACCCAACACTCTTGAGGAGATTTCACATAGAAATCTCACGGTGCTTCAGCGGAGTTTTAGAGAGAATAGGGTTGCAATAGCAGGTTGCAGCAGTCTTCTCAATGGGCTGTCTACATCATTACCAAAGTCATACATCATTTTGGTCAGAGATCCTTTTCTGGGTTTTGCTCCGCTTGCTTGGCAAGCCCAAGTTCCACCATTCCTTCATGTTGATGTACTCTTGCCAGGGGATTACTAAAATGGCTCAGTGATTTTATTGGCATCTATTTGTGTATCAAATTGTTGGTTGTGTGTCTATTTGCGATTATTTTGTTGTTCAAGTTCATTTCGGGTATCTACTATTAAATTTTCCATTAGGGATATTACAATGGTATCAAAGTTGGTGTTCCTGCCAGCCTGAGGGTTTCAATTGCAAATTTTTCCAAGGTTTATCAAGCTCCAGGTTGATGGTAAATTTGCCGCACCTATAGAAAATGTCCTACAAAATTTCTGACAAATTGTTGGAGACATAATAAGAATTCAACAAATTCACTCGATGTTACAAGTGAGAGGGAGTGTGATTTCTGATTTCAAATTGGGCCATTATAATTATAAATAAAATCAGGCCAATGTTTTCATAAGGGGCTAAAGAACAATATTTTTTTATCAAGCCAAGCAAATATAAAGTGATTATAAAAGGGGCGTCTCAAATTTTGAATGGGGTCGTAAAACATTTGAAAGAGGGTCGTACAGCCAAAGTATAGGGGCAAATCTCTCTTATGAAGACCGTGGAGATAATCTTGGAGAGTTGTCATAAAAGTCGTGTTTACTGTGAAGTCAAGATCAATTTGTGGCTTGAAATTCAAAGTCAGAGAATTGAGGGCGACTAGCTACACCACGAATTGAGAATTGAGATTCAATTTCATAAGTCGTTAAAATTGGCAACTGGGGCCAAACTCCATGAGAGTCTACTTATTTATGACAGTTGATATTTTTCTTGGATTCCTCTCATCAAGAGGTGTAGGATTGATCTAAAGATCATCCAATTCCGACGTGTATTCATGGAGACATGAATTTATTTGTGTTATTTGACAATTCGTCAAGGTCAGCCAGCGACCAAATTACCCCCACTCAACCTCAACATTGCACCATAAATAGAGGTGGCCTTCAAGTCATTTGGTCACTCATCTCTTGTGATCCCTCTCTCCACTCGTTTGGGTTTTAGTGGAAAGAGTGGCCTAGAAGAGAAGGCTCTACGTTGCCCTAATGAAGATCAAATCACAGTCATGGAAGAGAAGGTTTTACGTTACCCTAAAGGAGATGCCCTAGCCCTTAACGCAGTCATGAAGGAGAGGCTTTAAAGCAGTGAAGGAGGCTTCCATAACGCAGCAAGGAGAGGCCTAAGCGCAGGTCTAATGCCGCTGTTCTAGAGTGCCGTAGATGCAGTCATGGGAAGATAAAATCAGTCATACGCTGTCCTAAATGAGCCTATTCTTCACAGCAAGGGGAAGCTTCAATACGCTGCCTTAGGAAGTCTCTATATGTTGTCCAATGAAGCTCTAAAAGAGCCCTAGCCGCAGTCAATAGGAAGAGATAAACTTACAGCTAGCCACAGTCCTAATGGGAGGATTCTAGTCTCACCCTAACTGCTGGTTATGGAGAAGTCTGGCCGCAGTCCAAGAGGGGAGCTCTAGTAGTCAAAAGGAGCTTCTATTTGCAGCTCAAAAAGGTCTCCTCATCAGCAGCCTAATCTGCAGTCTAAATCACAGTCAAGAGGCCCTAATCCGCAGCCCAATCTACAAGCCCTAATCCACAGTTTGATGAGGCTTCTATCTGCCCTAATCCGCAGCCCAACCTAGGAGCCCTAATCCACAGTTTGATGAGGCTTCTAAGTTCTATCTGCCCCAGCTGCAGTCCAAGAAGGAGGTTCCAGCCACTGCAAACAAGGTCTCAAACTGTTGTCATAATGCCACATTGTTGTAGGTGACAGCGTGGCCTAATTGAGGATTGTTTGGGCATGATGGTGATGATTCTTGAGCTTGATTTGAAGGGAAGAAGAATCCTCTATAAGGAGGAGCTAGAGGCTGCTAAGTAAGGGTTGTTTGGATTATTGTTTGACGAGACTAATTGCAGTCCGCTGCTGGGCTAGGCCGCAGGCCAGAGCCAGCAGTTGGAGACCTTCCTAGGAGCTGCGTTCATAAGGTAAGCAGTCATATAATGCAGCATTTCATTGGAGGACTGTATGAAGGCCAGTCACTGTCTATATGTGGACTGTGGGGTGTATTGTAGGTGATGTAGCACACTGATCTTGTGCCATAACCAGAGATCAGGTTTGCCAAGATATGCTTCAGTCCTTTCAGCATACAGAAGCTGCCAGATGGGCAGCCTTGTCATGATCTGTGAAGTTGAGCTGCTCTAGGCTTATCATCTGTTGCATTGTGTCATCTTCATGATGAAGATCTCTGTTGTCTGATCTCTCATTTTGGCAAGTCAAAGTGTTGACTTCAAATGTATTTGTAATATCTCTCTATCTGTTGAACTACTGAAGAATATAAGAAGAATTGATCAAGGGTTTCCCCACATTGGGGATTGTCCCTAGCTGGTGCCACATCTTGTGTCCTCTTGTCTTGGCTTGTCTTCTAATAATTATGTTTATGTTCTATTTGCACTTTACTGGCACGCTGATGTGATTGTTAATCTGAATATTGTCATTGGACTAAAATGAAAAATTGAAGTAAATTGCTCTTAGCATAGAACATACCTAAAATTAACATGGTATCAGAGTTGAGGTGAAAACAAAGCCCTAGCTATTGATTTAGGGTAGCATTGGATGTGCTCTAACGACGAAATTTGGTGGAGAGGTTAGGGCACATAAGATCTCCAATACCTAGAAAGGGTTTGCGCAGATTCTAAACAGATCAGGAGATATTAAAATAATTAATATTTTTAATGGAGTCCCTAAATATAAACTTAGGGAAAATAAAATATTAATGTGTATTAATATGAATCTGTGTTAGAATGGTCCTAAAAGACATGGATCAAACCAGATCTAATCTTAGCCGTTGATTAGGGACTTAATCTCGACTGTTGAGATGGCAACAAAAAAAGTATAAGAGGAGGCTTGAGAGGCACTTGGAGAAAACACTGAGGGAGACCAGTCAGTTCAATTTCTGGAGCAGGGTTTGCTGAGAAATTGAACTAGTGGTCTGGGAGCAGTCAAGAGGCAACAAGTACGAAACAGAGAGATGGCATATCAGTGCAGAAGAAGCAAATGCAGAGCCAGATGAAGCCACACAAAGGCAACAAAGACTGCGCAGAGAGCCAAAAGGGCCTGCGTCATCCACGCAGAGGCTGCAGGAGTGACGCAGAAGCCCAGAGAGGCTGCGCAGAGCCTCAGTAGGATGACACAGAGGGTTTCATGCAATAACAGAGGTCAGTCGGGCATATGCTGGGTTTAGAAAATTGTTGGTAGTTTGTCTATCTGTGGGTAAGCCAGTTTGGCACCCTGTTGTACAAGAAAATTGTTGAATCATAAAATCCTCCTTTGCTGCACCGGTTTTCCCACACTAAGTTTTTCCGAGGACATTAGTCCAAAATAACTATGTCAATGTGTGCATATGTTTGTTTCTGTATTACGGTGTGATATCTGCAATAGTATTTATTTTAATGTTTGTTGAAGTAATTTCATGAATAACTTATGATATAAGAAGGAAAAGTAAATCAGTTGCTGCAGTGATAGAATTTTCACATGGTATCAGAGACAAAAGGGAAAATCAGTTATGGGTCGAGACCAAGATGCAGAGGCATCCACCTTAGGGGACTCACGCAGATTTTCAGAAGATTGCACAAGAGAGACAGATTTCGATTTCTCTATGTTGGCTTCCAGGTTGGAAGAAGTGGCATGCATGACTAGTGTTGCATCATCAGAAGTATGGTATATAGACAGTGGAGCCTCATGGCATATGACGGGAATCAGGGAGTGTTTCTCAAAATATCGAGAAGAGAAGATGAACTTTCAGATCACCATGGGGAACAAGGCAAAGTGTACTCCAGTAGGAAAGGGTACCATAGTTTTTCAGACAGAATCAGGAGAGCGGTTTTGTGCCACAAATGTGCTGCATGTGCCAGGAATGGGGATGAACTTACTTTTCGTGTCACAACTACAAGGCAAGGGCTATGACGTCTACTTCATCAAGGAAAAGGTATACGTCAAACACCCGAGTTGAAAAAAGAAAGTGCAGATTGGGATCAAGAGTAATCGATTGTACAGATTACAACTAGAATCTCCAATGGCAGTAATAAGCAATCATGGGACAAAGACTTGAACGAACTATGGCACAAAAAGATGGGTCACTTGCACCATGGAGCTCTAAGAATTCTCAGGAGCACTGCAACAGGAGTTCCGAATCTAAGTACGGAACAAGATGATGTATGCAGGGGATGCGCTCTAGGAAAGTATGCCAAGGTGGCATTTCCTAGGAGCAGCCAAGCACGTTCTCAGGTATTTACAGGGAACAATTGATTATGGGCTCTTGTACAACAAAAGGAAGGAAATCAGGTTGAGTGGATTTACTAATGCAGATTGGGCAGGTAATTCAGTGGATCGGAAAAGTACCTCTAGGTACTGTTTCAACATTGGATCAGTAATAACCTCATGGTGCACTAGGAAACAGAAGTCCATGGCTCTGAGCTCGTCTGAGGCAGAATATATGGCAGCAAACACAGCTTCGTGTGAGGCCATATGGCTTCGAAAACTGTTAGTAAACCTATTCAAAAGAAATATGGAGGCAACCAGGATCATGTGTGATAATCAAAGTTGCATCAAACTCTCTGAGAATCCAATATTTCATGATAGGTCAAAGCATATTAATATCCGATGTCACTTTGTCAGAGATTGTGTCCAACGAGGAGCTGTACAATTGAGCTACACTCCTACACGGGAACAAGTGGTAGATATCCTCACCAAGGCCCTTGGAAAGTCAAAATTTGCCTACTTCAGGGAAAAGATGGGGATGGTAAAGAACCCTTTTCAGAAGTAGTGTGTTAGCAGCACGAATGAAGAGGGAGTTAAAGTGTAGATGCAGTGTTGGGAGAAAGGACCAACAGCAGCATAGATGTAGAGGGAGTTGCAGTGCAGATGCAGTGTTGGAAGAAAGGACCAACAACAACACAGATGCACAGAGAGCTGTCGTACAGATGCAACAGTGGCAGTAGCAGAATCATGGGCAGCAGTACAGGAGGCAGCAGTGCAGAGGATGTTGGGTAGGAAGACCTAGCATTAGCACAGGTACCAACGTCGAATGATCATAGTAATACTCAATGAGGAGTATTGCTAGAGCACAGTCCTCATTAAGAGGGAGTGTTGATTTGTGGTAACATCGGATGTGCTCTAGCCACAAAATTTGGTGGAGAGGTTGGGGCACATAAGATATCCAATACCCAGAAAGGGTTTGGGCAAATTGTAAACAGATCAGTAGATATTAAAATAATTAATATTTTTAATGGAGTCCCTAAGTATAAACTTAGGTAAAATAAAATATTAATGTGTATTAATAGGAATCTGTGTTAGAATGGTCCAAAAAGACATCGATCAAGCCAAATCTAATCTTAGCCGCTGATTAGGGACTTAATCTCCACTGTAGAGATGTCAACAGAAAAAATATAAGAGGAGGCTTAAGGGGCACTTGGAGAACACACTGAGGGAGACCAGTCAGATCAATTTCTGGAGCAGGGTTTGCTGAGAAATTGAACCAGTGGTCTGAAGAGCATTCTGGAGGCAGCAAGTACAAAATAGAGAGACAGCAAATCAGCGCAGAAGAAGCAGACGCAGAGCCAGAGGAAGCCACACAGAGGCAGCAGAGACTACACAGAGAGCCAGAAGGGCCTGCGTTAATTATGCAGAAGCTGCAGGAGTGACGCAGAAGCCCAGAGAGGCTGCGCAGAGCCTCAGTAGGCTGATGCAGAGGGTTTCAAGCAGTAGCAGAGGTCAGTAGGGCCTACACTGGGTTTAGAAAATTGTTGGTAGTTTGTCTATCTGTGGGTAAGCCAATTTGGCACCCTATTGTACAAGAAAATTGTTGAATCATAAAATCCTCCCTTGCTACACTGGTTTTCCCACATTGGGTTTTTCCGGGGACATTAGTCCAAAATAACTGTGTCAATGTGTGCATATGTTTGTTTCTGTATTACGGTGTGATATCTGCAGCAGTATTTATTTTAATGTTTGTTGAAGTAATTTCATGAATAACTTATGATATAAGTATGAAAAGTAAATCAGTTGCTACAATGATAGAATTTTCCACAAGCAAGAGTGAAAGAGCAATCACCGAAGACAGTTGGACAAGGTCAAAGGCTCAATAGGTTCCTCATCCCTCTTCTCGGTTGAAGTCAAGCTCCGTAAAATTTCTATCATGGATGGAAGATGTCTCTGAATCTAACATTGGAAGAGCAAGAAGTGCAGGATTACGTGAAGGGTAAAATCCCTGAGCCTCCCTCCATCAAATGCATTAGCTGCTCCAAAGATCAAATTCACCAAGGGTGAAGTCGAAGCAAAGAAGATTATCAGAGATTCCATTGACAAGTGTCTGGTAGCCTATGTAAAGGTCACTTCAATGGAAAGTTCGGATCTAAGGGTAGAAGGAAGGGCAGATGCCTTGCTTGCAATAAGTTTGGCCATTATGCAAGGGAGAGTCCGAATAGAAGGGACACATCACTTGATGATGATAACAATCATTCCAAGTGCATCTTCAATGATCGAAGGAATGACAGGTTCAATGGCAAAGGAAAAAGGAATGCAAGTCATCAAATGATCGACTCTTCAAGAAAGCAAGGAACTCCAGGTACGAAGAATCAGATGTTGTTTCTAATAAGCAAGAGGAGTATTATCTTATGTCAGCCCTCTTCACTACCTCTGCTCCGGACTCGTTGGGAAACTAGCTTATTGATAGTAGTGCTTCAAGGCACTTCATCAAATATAAGGAAGCTCTCTCTAATTTGATAGAGAAGGAGACAATCATGAAGATTATTCTTGCAGACAATGCCACCTATCCCGAAAAGGGTGTAGGGAATGTTACCCTTCAGTTGAATTAGGATAACACGATTCATTTACAAGAAGTTATGATCTCAAGAAGAACTTAGTGTCCATTTCGGCAACAGAAGTCAAAGGTTACAAGGTGGCATTCATTGATGGAAAGGTACGCGTTTGAAAAAGGAATTTTAAAGATGCTTTTGGGTTCAGGGTTGGCAATTTGTATCAAGTTGCAGGAAATCCATTGGGGACCATGTCGTGTGACATGTCTCTTCTATTGCACCGGAGGTTTGCCCATCTTGATTGTAAGGCCCTACCCGATGTGAGACAAATGGTGACAGGGATGCCTGAATTCAAGGAAAGAGCATGGAGGTACATGTCCGAGATGTACCAAAAGAAAACTTACAAGGGGACCATTCCCCTCATGTAAAAGCAAGACCACAGATGTGGATCAACCCGAGGGGTTTGAGATTCATGATCGGGAATCTCATGTATGCAAGTTGAGGAAAGCTCTCTATAGTTTGAAGCAAGCACCTCAGGCTTCGTATGAGAGGATTGATAGCTATCTGATGAAGCTGAGATTCACTAGGAGTGAAGTTGATCGAAACCATTGCTTTAAGGTTGTGGATGATAGACCTCTCACACTGGTACCTTATGAGGAAGACCTCTTTCTGACAGGTGTAGACCCTTTTATTTGCAAAAGTAAGAGGGAGTTGGATTCCGGATTTGGAATGGTGAACTGCAAGCTCGTGACTACCTCGATGAAGCCTAACGTTAAGAAGTTATGCAGTAGTGATGCCAGACCTAATTTGGGAAATGCCTCTAGGTTTCATAAACTCATACTAGCATTAATGTTCTTGGTGAACTCCCGTCCAGATATATGTTTTGCAGTTAGCAAGTTGAGCTCATATATGGTTGAGCCTCACTGGATTGGTGCCAAGAATCATTTGAGATATCTTCAGGGCACAATCTCTCATGGATTGAGATACATTGCCGAAAATGTGAAGCTACATGATTATTCTGATACTAACTGGGCAGGCAGTGTGGAGGATCGCAAGAGCACTTCTAGGTGTTGGTTCTCTTTGGGTTCTGCTTCGATATCTTGGATGAGCAGGAAGCAGAAGTCGATTGCTTTCAGCACCGCTGAGGCCGAATACATAGCTACGAGTGTGGTCTCGTGTGAAGTTGTCTGGTTGAGGAAGCTCTTCAGTGAGCTATTTGGACACGTGTTGGATACCACCATGATCTTCTAGGACAACCAGAGTGGGATTCGATTGTTGAGGAATCCCGTGCTCTATGATAACTCCAAGCATATAGACATCAAATACCACTTTATCTAGGATATGGTACAACGGGGAGCAGGAAGGCTCCAACACATTGGGACTGATGTGCAGGTTGCCGACATACAAATGAAGCCCCTGGGAAAAGTCAAATTTTGACTTTCCAAGAATGACTAGGAGTCGTGGAGAGACCCTCTCCTAAGGGTCCTGTATGATATGGACATTGAGCTCTGGGAGCTCCGAGGGGCTTGGGGGTACTTCTTGGAGCAATGAGCAACCATAGGGTGAGTGGTTTAGCCTTCCCCTAGTGAAAGCAGGATGAGTGGTTCATCCTTCTCCTGCTGAGACACAATCATAGGGTGAGTGGTTCAGCCTTCCCCTAGTGATTTGTTGTGTATAGGGTGAGTGGTTCAACCTTCCCCTGGGATACTCCTAGTGACATGTAGGTAGGATGAGTGGTTCATCCTTCTCTTGCTGAGACATCCTACCCATGCAATCTGGGACTCATGGGAACTACCTCTCATCTGGTCAATGAGCAAGAAAATGAGGATAGGGACCATAGTACTACTGATGGACGCACCGTGTAGTACCGTACTTCCTATGCTAGGATGATATTGATCTGGGATCAATTGGAACTGACTTCGGGTTAGTAAGAGTGGTATGATACACTCTCTTTACTTTGGAACTGATTTCAGATCAATAAGAGTGGTATGATACACTCTCTTTACTTTGGCACTGATTTCGAATCAGTAAGAGTGGTATGAGACACTCTCTATTTGGAACTAATTTCGGATCAGTAAGAGTGGTATGAGACACTCTCTATTTGGAACTGATTTCGAATCAATAAGAGTGGTATGATATACTCTCTTTATTTGGAATTGATTTCGGATCAGTAAGAGTGGTATGAGACACTCTCTTTATATGGCGCTGACTTCGGGTCAGTAGAGAATGGTATGATACATTCTCGATCACTTCTTCTTCATAGTTCAGTGGAGTAGGGCAGTGCAGGGCACTGATGGCAGAGAGTACGGATTGGCAGATGGATTAGCAGATGGAGTTCTCCCTAGTTGAGAAGGAGTGTTAAAATTGGCAACTAGGGCCAAACTCCATGAGGGTCTACTTATTTATGACAGCTGATATTTTTCTTGGATTCCTCTCGTCGAGAGGTGTACGATTGATCTAGAGATCATTCGATTCCGACATGTATTCATGGAGATATGAATTTATTTGTGTTATTTGACAATTCATCAAGGTCAGCCAGCCACCAAATTACCCCACTCAACCTCAACGTTGCACCATAATTAGAGGTGGCCTTCAAGTCATTTGGTCACTGATCTCTTGTGATCCCTCTCTCCACTTGTTTGGGTTTTAGTGGAAAGAGTGGCCTAGAAGAGAAGGCTCTACGCTGCCCTAATGAAGATCAAATCACAGCCATGGAAGAGAAAGTTATACACTGCCCTATAGGAGATGCCCTAGCCCTTAACGCAGTCATGGAAGAAGCCCTTAACACAGTCATGGAAGAAGACCTTAACATTGTCATGAAGGAGAGGCTTTAACGCAGTGAAGGAGGCTTCCATAACGCAGCAAGGAGAGGCCTAAACGCAGGTCTAATGCCGTTGTTCTAGAGTGCACTAGACGCAGTCATGGGAAGATAAAATCATAGTCATATGCTGTCCAAAATGAGGCTATTCTTCACAGCAAGGAGAAGCTTCAATAGGCTGCCTTAGGAAGCCTCTATACGCTGTCCAATGAAGCTCTAAAAGAGCCCTAGCCGCAGTCAATAGGAAGAGATAAACTTACAGCTAGTCGCAGTCCCAATGGGAGGATTCTAGTCTCACCCTGACTGCTGGTTATGGAGAAATTTGGCCGCAGTCCAAGAGGGGAGCTCTAGCAGTCAAAGGGAGCTTCTATTTGCAACTCAAAAAGGTCTCCTCATCAGCAGCCTAATCTGCAGCCTAATCCGCATTCTAAATCACAGTCAAGAGGCAAAAATCCACAGCCCAATCTAGTAGCCCTAATCCACAGTTTGATGAGGCTTTTATCTGCCCTAATGCGTAGCCCAATCTAGGAGCTCTACTCCACAGTTTGATGAGGCTTCTATCTGCCCTAGCCGCAGTCCAAGAAGGAGGTTCCAGCCACTGCAAACAATGTCTCAAGCTGTTGTCATAATGCCACATTGTTCTAGGTGACAGCGTGGCCTAATTAAGGACTGTCTGGGCATGATGATGATGATTTTTGAGCTTGATTTGAAGGGAAGAAGAATCTGCTATAAGGAGGAGCTAGAGGCTGCTAAGTAAGGGTTGTTTGGATCATTGTTTGATGAGACTAATTGCAGTCCACTACTGGGCTAGGTTGCAGGCCATAGCCAGCAGTTGGAGACCTTTTTAGGAATTGCGTTCATAAGGTAAGCAGTCATATAATGCAGCGTTTCATTGGACTGTATGAAGGCCAACCACTGTCTATATGTGGACTGTGGGGTGTATTGTAGGTGTTGTAGCACACTGATCTTGTGCCCTAACCAGAGATCAGGTTTGCCAAGATATGTTTGAGTCCTTTCAGCATACACAAGCTGCCAGATGGGCAGCCTTGTCATGATCTGTGAAGCAGCTGAGGAAGAGCTTTATAAAAAGGAAAGCTTCAGTATTCTGGGTAATTGGTTGAGATACTCTAGGCTTATCATCTGCTGCATTGTGTCATCTTCATGATGAAGATCTTTTTTGTTTGATCTCTCATTTTGGCAAGTCAAAGTGTTGACTTCAAATGTATTTGTACTATCTCTCTCTGCTGAACTATTGATAAATATAAAAAGAATTGATCAAGGGTTTCCAACTTTCCCCACATTGGGGTTTGTCCCTGGCTGGTGCCACGTCTTGTGTCCTCTTGTCTTGGCTTGTCTTCTAATGATTATGCTTATGTTCTATCTGCACTTCACTATCATGCTGATGTGATTGCTAATATGAATACTGTCATTGCCCTAAAATGAAAAATTGCAGTAAATTGGTCTCAGCATAGAACATACCTAAAACTAACAATCGGCTTCTTTGTTACAAGGGACGATTGTTTACACGATCTTGTAAGTGGATTAAATTCGATTTTTAATTGAGAGCAGTGAGGCCGAGACTCTGTCCATTGATCAGATCAGAGCCAAAAACGTGTGGTATTTCAGTCGCTCTCTTAACCAGTAGCAAAGGGAATTCAACAGGGTGGTGCATTGAGTTTGTTGGAGCCTCAGAAGTCAGAAGTAACCTGCACATGGTGAAAAATATGTGTTGATCGAATAACCAGTGACATCGATGGCAGATCAAACTAACTAAAGATGTCAGCACTCTGGTGTGATTAGTTGAGCCTTTACGGGACTAAGTCTACGTGCAATTGTTTTAATCGTGGAGCTGCGTTTTCGTAAGTGTTGAAAGTTGTCAGTATGGACACCATGCCCACCGCCAGCTGCCTTGGTCAAATATATAGCGCTGAGTAGGAGACATTGATCAATTGACGCTGCCACTGAGGAAATTTCTGTGGGAAATCGAAAGTCGGGAAATTTACTAAAATTCTGTGAATCAAATACGTCGATTGTTGAGCACGCGGTTTGATTGTCTAAGTGCAAGCTTCTTTGAGGCCGACAGTCGCTCACGTTTGAAGGTCAAAGACCAATTCTTGTTTAAAGGGCTACGCCCATTCCTTGGCCGAGCAAATTTCAATGTCCGTCCATCCACGTACTACAGTGATAGTGGGGACGACATTGTGAATTTATCGTAGGTTCACCACAATTTATTTGAGGGCCATAGTCGGTGTATGTTGCACATAGGTTCAACCAATTTGGTAGGGTCGAGAACTAATCATCAAAGCCAAGTGTTGGGCATGATCGCCAGAAGAATCACCAGAAAATATAATCCTGTGCATGAATCTCTCTCTGTGGTTGGACTGCGAGCCAAGAGATGTGCGCATTATTTGTATCAATTATTTGCTCATGGGAAAGCCGCCAAGAATCGTTCTACGTGGTAAAGGAGCACGAGATCACAATTGATTTGGAGAAATCGCATTATTGGTGTGACCTGAAAGGTTGCGAACACCTTGGAGGCAGACCAAGTTTGGAAGAGTGAATTTCTACCAATGTACTAGGTTCCCCTTCATATCTCTGTTATGTAACTTTGTCATTTTGAGATTCCAATTGTATAGTGTCCAATGTACCATGATTGTAAAGTGTTGTTAGTTCTTTGCCTCATTTTTGAGTAGTAAATGAAACACCAGTCTTGTGTGTGGCTTTTGGGCTTGGTATAAAGGTTAAATATTCATTTTGAGAACAGTGGGCATTTGTTGAAGCATTACAAATAATAGTCTGAACCTTTGGAGTTCTAATACACATTGTTCACTATGTTTATTCATTGAAGTTATACTTGTGAGAAAAACACCTACAGCGATGTGCAAGGGAACTGTCAACAAAAGTTATCAATGAGAATTTTATATCCCAAACCCAGAAACTGTTGAAGTCTTGAAATCCGAAGAGAATAGAATTTTGTAATCAACAAGCGGTTTGCTAAAACACTTCACTGAGAAATACATCAAACTCAAAAGAAAAGTGGCCTCCTTATCACAGACGTCCTTATCATCATTGGGCTAAACCATGGAGGAACTCACAAAACTCCTAAATAAACTGAAAAGATAGAACAATACAGAAGTTAGTTCATTGAAACACCATGCACCCAAACAGAACAGCAGACCCTTCTCTAGGAAGGTGCATAATATGCTCCAATAGAATTATCTGAGGGACTTACAAAAGGAAAAAGAAATGGGGAATTGGCTTTTCGTACTTGGGTCAGACTTAAAGGCTGGGAGATTGGGAGATGTTGATTTGGGGTAGCATCGGATATGCTCTAGCCACGAAAATTAGTGGAGAGGCTAAGCCACATGAGATCTCCAATACCCAGAAAGGGTTTGGGCAGATTCTAAACAGTTTGGGAGATATTAAAATAATTAATATTTTTAATGGAGTCCCTAAGTCTAAACTTAGGGAAAATAAAATATTAATGTGAATTAATATAATACTGTGTTACAATGGTCCAAAAGTCATGGATCAAGCCAGATCTAATCTTAGACATTGATTAGGGACTTAATCTCAGTCATTGATTTGTCAACGAGAAAAGTATAAGAGGAGACTTGAGGGTCACTTCGAGAACACATCAAGAGATCAAGATTTCGACTCTCTAGGGCTGGGTTTGCTGAGAAAGTTGAGAGAGTGATCAGAGTTGCAGTTGAGGGGCAGTGAATACAGAAGCAGAGAGGCAGAGATAGCACTGGGAAGATCAGCGCAGTAGCTGGAGAGAGGGATGCAGAAGCAACCAAGGGTTCACGCAGAGCCAGCCAGGGCTCACGCAGAGGCAGCTAGGAGCTGCACAGTGCCTCAAAGGGCCAGCGTGGGTGACGCAGAGAGCTAGAGGACTGACGCAATGCCGCCAGAGGCTGACGCAGGCCAAGCCAGAGTGACATTGGGCCAGAGAGAGGTTGATGCTAGGGTTTCGTGGGGCAGACTGGAGCTATGGAGCTGCCGGAGTGTTTATCCGAGGTTTCGGCCAGAATATCTGCTTCCGAGTAGAGAGGTGCTAATGCCGAGATTTTTCTCTGTTGGGTGAGTTGGATTTGGCACCCAGATTGTATTCTGAAACTGCTTAATAAATCAAACCCTCAGATAGCTACATTGGTTTTCCCGCATTGGGTTTTTCCAGGGACATTAGTCCAAAAACAACAGTATCACTTGTGTGCTTGCTTATGTTTTCTTCAGTTGATGATCTGTAATGTGTGGAGCATGCACTTGTATTTATTTCCAGTATTTACATGGTAAATAACTTGTTAATTAACAGAACAAGTAGGTAGGAATAAATCAAAAAGTACATGAAGGGTTTCTAACAGGTTAGACTTAGAAATTCCAACAGGAGATGGCCTCACATTGGAAGAGTTGGAATCCTATCTTCCCAAGGTGGATCAATTTGTTTGGAGTTTAAATTGGGCTTTGGAGCCAACTATGCTTGTTTGTACAAACCAAATTCTTGGAACATCTGGGTGAAGAAGCCAAGCTTATCATTGCATCTTGTTTTAGCGATATTTTGAGGATAGTAGCACCCTTTCCTCCCTATAATGATGACATCATGAAGAGGGTCTTTCAATTGATTGTAGAGTACTATTAAGGACTACATAACACCCAGAGCTCAAACTTTGATATAAGGCTTGTAATCCTAGATACCATGGCCAAAATCAAATCCTACGTAGTCATCCTTGATCTAGAGCAGGATAATCTGATCCTTCAAATATGCCAATTCTTCTTCACCAACATTAGAAAGCATCACCTTGAGGAGGTAAAAGCCAACATGCAATATATCTTATCTTTATTACTAGTTGAAGGTGACATCATTCACAAATAGCCGTAAACAAAATTGTTAGCCATTTAAAGGAAGGCACAGGTTGTCTCACCAGCTACCTATGAGCTAGCCAAAAGGGTGGTTGAGTAAAACATGAGATTCTTCAGAAGGCAGCTAACCCAGGAGGAGTTGCGGAGGATTTGTGGTGACCAACCATGCAGCGAGAATGAGC
Source organism: Pinus taeda (assembly GCA_000404065.3). Classification (NCBI taxonomy): domain Eukaryota; kingdom Viridiplantae; phylum Streptophyta; class Pinopsida; order Pinales; family Pinaceae; genus Pinus; species Pinus taeda. Next base: position 93,264 of record APFE030145557.1, on the reverse strand, counting down.
TAAGGAGAAAGGATCTTTGCTTCATTTCCAAAGAACCTTGGAGACCTGACTACTCATGTTTTGGCGAAACCGAGGAGATGACAGGGATAGATCAGGAGGAGATTCCTTCTGAGTTTCAAGATGAGAATTCTTCTCTTATAGTTGAGTCCATGGGTTCTTATGAGGACACCTCTGAGGAGAATGGGCGGACAGGTTGTGGTGTTGACAGTAGCCCAAATGTGCAACCACATTTGACAGATGTGTATGATGAGCAGTCGATAAACCCCATGGGAGACATTCACAGAGATGAGTCATCCATGGTGATTCAACATGAGCAACTTATAGTGGAGGATCAGTTGGTGGCTCATGTTAACCCCATGATGGAGGAGCATGAGCAATTATGCTTTGGGCCAACCATTGGCGAGGAGCAGATATATGCACAAGCAGCCAGCAGGGTTGTCGACACTTGTCATCACGAGGTGCTAGAGCCTAACAGGGCAACTTCACAAGAGATTGGTAGACAGAGAAGCACAAATTTCCAGTTAGATGAGTGGGGATATTCTAGAGATGGTGGTGCATCCATCTATGAGTCTACCCATTGATGAAGTGCAAATAGGTGCAGTGGCAGCCAGTGGCGTTGTAGTATAAATTGGCGGCAACCCTCTTGAGGAGTACATATATAGGGCTTGCGACATCATTTTCCCACCTTTATCCTTCCGAGAGAGGGGTAAAGCTTTCCTTGTTGGTTGATCAGTCGAAGTGACAGGAGTTGATCATGGACCAACATCTCCCTAGTAGGCTTGTTCTATACACAGGTGTCCATGCAAAAGATTCTTCCCACGAGCTCGATTGGCAGGAGATCATGAGTTGGTATACTATTGATGGGTGATATTTTTAGTTAGGGACATAGTGTAGCAGGAGCCCTTAGAGGTGAGAGATATTGCATGTGTTAGTTGGCAGTGGGATGCAGGCCAGCAACTCTTCAACATTCCAGCGCAGCATCAGCAGAGTAGGATTGGCATTAGTTTATGTCAGGGGTTGGATTGGAGAGAAGCAATAAGTTGGTATTCGATTGATGGAGCAACATCTATAGCCAAAGACAAGGCACATTTGGAGCCATGGGATAGAGGTGTTGATGATTGGTCATGGTGGCATTGTGATTCAGGGGGGATCTATTAGTGGCAGGATGAGTCAAAGTTTAGCCTGGGATCTAAGCATTAAGGGATTCGTTCGTGGTTGGGTGGCACGAAGGCATGGAATCACCCAGTGGTTTGTGTGGGATCCAAGTATTGGTTCTCAGCTGCACAGGACCAGCAGGTCGGTCAACAAATATGGATTGCTTGAGGGCAAGCAATCTTGGGGCGAGAGGATTTGTCATGTTCCTTTTTCTGGTTTCCCCTTTGGTGTGGTCAGGATAGACTTCCATGGTTGGAGGCAGCTAGGTCACATGAGAAGGTTTACTCCATTAGTTGGCCCAGGAGCTTCTAGAGGGGCTTTATGGGGTTTTGGGGAGTTTCTTTGGGATCTGATGGCATTCGCTTGGCATATTCCATCATCTGCACAACTTGCCTTTTGTTCTGTTGCACTCTGACAACCTTCGGAAAAAAAGGTTATTATGGGGCCTAACTCAATTAATTATGCTTAAGGTGGCATTCCGGAAGGAATATTTGACGAAACATCGTAGTGTAATAGCTTGTTGGAACCGGAACGAGAAGATCTATAGGATGAGATGGTGGGAAGTGATTTTTAGTGGCCTGAGGAGGAATGGTGGCCGATTTACCATTTTCCCAAATTAAAAAGGTATTTTAGTTAAAATAAAAGGAGAGAAAAGGTACTAGTGATTAAAATAATAATAAAATAAAGGCTTCTAAAGGGGTCCATCACATTTATAAAAAGAGAAGGAAGAGACCATTGGAGGACATCTTGGATTGTTGATATTTTCTGTTGATGAGGTTTGGAAAACCTAGTTCCTAGCTTCTATAGCCCCAGGACGGAAACCATCAGGTTTGCTATTGGGTGTTGGATGAAAACCCAACACTCTTGATGAAATTTCACCCAAAAATATCATAGTGCTTCACCGGACTTTTGAGGAGAATAGGGTTGCAGCAGTCTTCTCACTGGGCCGTCTACATCATTACCAAGGTCATACATCATTTTGGTCAGAGATCCTTTTCTAGGTTTTGCTCCACTTGTTTGGCAAGCCCAGGTTCCACTATTCCTTCATGTTGATGTACTATTTCCAGTGGATTAATAAAATCGCTCAGTGATTTTATTGACATCTATTTGTGTATCAAATTGCTGGTTGTGTGTCTATTTGTGATTATTTTGCTGTTCAAGTTCATTTTGGGTATCTATTGTTAAATATTCTATTAGAGATATTACAGTCAATTTCAAATGTGTGTTAAATAGTAGTTTGACAAGCTGACTCTTGAGCGGATTTAAATTTTAAACAGAACAATGAGAAGAGATAAATCAGTTTTCACCTCCTATATTTTGATAGTCAAATATTCAAATCCAGTTGCACATCATAGCGGATTTGTTATAAAAGAAAGGAGGAACTGACATCTGCAATAGAATAACGGCTACGTCTTTGTGCACTCCTTGTGAGGCAAGGGAGTACTTGCACAGGGTTGCATATCCACAAGCACTATAAACACAGAAGCAGAAATTACTCTTTGTAAAGACTGGTTGTGGCAAAATTGTTTCTGCTAAATTTTGAGGAGCTCAGTATGGTGCATGGATTGTCTTCATTAGGAAAATCCTCAAATCCCTTCTATAGCAGGAATGAGCAATTTTGACTCAACATCTGCACACACGCATTTACTGCAACACCATCTCTAGGGTACGTAATTAAGACCTGATAATGTACTCAGTTACAACTTACAGATACCTTCCGCATACTGATCCCAATTCGAGCTCATAATGTACTCAGTTACAATTTACAGACCTTCCGGCATACTGATCCTAATTCAAGATCAAGAATATAACTAGCTCACTAAAATAATAGGAGCTAAAAGAACGGACAGCCAAAACACAGAATGATCGTCGATAAAAGTAGAAAAATCAAGTGAATATAGACACTAATTGGGTGGTCCTTTTCCCCGGACTTCTCCATCATCAGTCTCCCAGTTCAAGACAAACTTCAAAATCAGAAACAACTGAGGAGCATGAACTGATATGAGAGAGATTGGAAGTCAACACAGACTTCTTTAGCGTGTTTATTGACGTGAGATCTCGCTGAAAGAGAACAGAGAGAATTCAGAATAGAATAAATTGTGTTGCCTTTCTGCGAATGAGCATAAGTCAACATTTATGGGCCTGCGCGGCGTATAATCGTTCTAAGTTTCAAACAGTGCGAACTGTATTTCACAATGGGAGACACTGTATAATTAACATCCATTAAGTCAACAAACAAACATTCAATTCTAGCCTACGGAAATCGTTTCATTGATATTACAGTTACGTTAATGTGAAATATGCTTCAAACCAAACCAATCACTGGTTAAATGTCTGAATCAATTGTCAATTCACTATTTTTAGTGTATGATGTCAAGATTATCAGGACAAGTTTAAACCCAATCAACTTCACTGTACACTGCTTATCTATTCCCTCAATCTTAACACGAAACCGTAAAAAGAATACACTACAGGTTCTAACTATGATAGAATTCATGGGAACTGAGTAATAACTATTCTGCAACTGTTCAATGTTCATATGTTTCCGAATATTTCTTAACCCTAAAATCTTCTCTGTAAATTTTAAATGATAACAGATAATTGAGGGGAACGCGACATAATTTCTGGTAAAAAGGAAAGCCGGGGCAATTAAATCTATTGAAATTGAAAAACAAATTACCTGGTAAGAACAGTGAGGACGAGGAAGGGCTTTCTTGCAATGACTGTGATGAAAAGGGATAGCGCAGGGCCAAGCGCTATTAAGGCGTACCCTAATCCTGCTGCAACTGTCATATCGCTTCCTTTGTATGTTTTAAAACAGGAGTGTTGCAGATGTCATGTCCAGGATATAAGGCAGAAAATTCTGCTCTCGAATATATGGCCAATGGGTTGGAATTTCAAATTAAGTTTACTAGTCGTTTAACCTAAGCAATTTTCCTCCATTGGGTGGGAGTGGATTAAAGTTTCCACCGTAGTTTATGGTCGAAATGTCCATCGCAATGATGGAGGGCTATATCGACTGTCAGATTCCATCTCTCTTTGGTGATCTTTGAAAAACACTCACAGACGGAAAAATCTTCCGTGAAATTGGATTTGTCTGCGTATTCAGATATCAGTCTTCTAAAATTTCAATGATATATTTATTTTAATATATATTTGATTTGTTTGACCATCCAAGAGGGACCAACGTACCCGCAAATTGAGGAAGGAAACACAATGAGAGGTAGTTTAAATATTTTTAAAGTAAAAGAAAATAAATTCAGCGATGTTGTAGTGTTATATTAGGTAAATAAAAATATATGAAATATAGTCTATATATAGTATATAGTTTAAATAGGTTACAATTTTGTTATGATTTAAACAATTTTATCATCAAATTTTTTAAGATATATTCATCAAATTTTGACAAAAATTTATTGTCTAATCGAAATTGTTAGATCTATCAAATACTTAGAGGGATCAAATTTCGTAAGATACAAATTTCTTTTTTTGAGTGCTAGATTTAATCTCTCTGAATACTTAATAAATTTGGAATTAAAATAAATCTAAACTAATTAAACTATTCATTATCTCTATGATATTTTAGATAAGGTTACTAAACATGTAAATTTTAAAACAATACAAATCATTTTGTTTCCTTCATCACTCATTGAAAAATATAATTTTTCAATTAGAATTGTCTTTGTCCAAAGAAAGGAGGGTTGGGAGCGCACGGGGTGTCAGAGAGGCCCCAAATTCTATAGAGAGAACGACAAAGCATATGAGAAGGTCCCTATATTTGACCACTTGAACCACCTAATAGACCACCGACAGGCCAAGGAAGAACAAATCCCAACTTCGCGTCAAGCAAAAGAGAGATTTAAAGTTGAAAATGAGCAGAGGTAGCCCTAGAGCTACGGATCTAAAATTCCTAAACCATACTCCTTTAACGACACAAAGCAGGTGTCTCTTACTTCTATCAAATTTCACAACTTCGTTGGAGACTTTGAGAACTTGAAGAATTCCCTGGCATCCAAATAAGAAATCTAGGCTCACGTACAAACACCAACTGCCACAATCTTGCATACTCGTCACCTTACCACCTTCCATGAATATAATCTCAAAACTTGAAAACCCACACGCCACAGAGCTCTCATCAACAATGAAGGGAATTAATGGCCACCACCCTAAAGCCTTCAAGGAGCCTAGTACGAGGGAAAAAAAAATATGAGTTATTGTCCGACAGCTAATCTCGCCACATGCAAGGATTGAAAGGGCACATGGCATGCACTCCTTCCACCAGCCACCTTAGCCATGGCAACATGCCCATAACACAAAGCCATTAAATTATGGCTCATAATGTTGAAGGAGGCAAGGGACTTAAGGAAGAAAACCTTAATGACCCCCAAAAAATATTTTCCTTTGTGCACATACCCATAAACATTATTGTTGAAACAATGAAAAGGGACATGAATGGTGTTCATCATCGAATAGCTTTCTATCCAAACATACCATTGATGACGATTTGTCCTGCCTCTAGTAGACAGGCCCAATTTTCATGTGCATTAGTTTCCTTGTTTTGATTTCTTAAGATGTGATAGAAGGCCTTTTGAGGAAAGGAATCCAAGATACTAATAATTCTACGGAGAAGAAGGCTTGGATGGTTATTCTCATGAAGAGAACCTTTTTGTAAATGTTGAATGGTGATAAGGGAATCTCCTCAGATGGTTATGTTGGAGAGTTCCCTTTCTTTAGCCAAATGAGACCAAGTAGGAGCTCGTACATTTTGGCCATATTGTTCGTCCTCTTGCCAAGCCCCCGGAAATACTTTACGTCTTGGTTTCCCTCAGGATTTAAGAGAATCCCTCCCCTCCTGCCACCCCTAGATTCTTTTTTGAAGATCCAATTCTTCTACGAGTTCTTCCAATCTTCAAATTCTAACCATTTATATATATTTTATTAATTAAAAGTTTGGCAAAATTATATTTATACATTAATATTTATTGCTTAATGTAGACTTATTATAGTTTGATAGGAAAATGAAAAGATGAGCCTGTGTTACATATATCTTTTCATTATTTGGTGAGAAATCTATAAGTGATCCCTTTATGTTCTTAATTAGTTCATGTTAGGCAAAGGAAGGTAGGAACATGGTGTATTGATTGAAAAATCTCACTTGGCATTTGAAATGTGGAAGTAAAGTTCATTGTCTTTCCCCTTTGATTTCAATCTCGTCCATTCTCATTACCTTGAGGATGGCCTTTGGAGAGAGTTGCTCAGGATGCACCAATAGTGCATCTTGCCTTACACTTGTCTTATCCCATAGAGTATGAAACCTTACTAGATCTAACAAAGGACTCAAAAATGGAAATTATAAAGTTGTTATCAATTTAATAAGTTTTATATAATAGTCATTTGTTGCCCCTACAATAGTTGATATGTGCCTTTTCACTTTTCAATTTTCCACACTCACAACATTTCTTTGTTGTTGCTAGTGTTATAGGCAAGTGAGGGACATAGTAAGTTGTTTCATAATTTATTTATTGCTTTGATTTTGAGGCTGAAAGTAGCAAACCCAAGTCAACTCTTGATTTTGTGTTGTCAAATTGCAAATGTGCATAGAATAATGGTTAGATTGAACTCAAACATTGTGAGGAGATCCTTTCTTCTTTCAATAATTTTTTAGTGTTTGCTTTTTAACTTTTAAACAATCAAAGCATGTAAAGTTTGGCCACTGATAATTTTTTTAGTAAAACCAAATTGATAGTATTAAATTAACAACTACATTTTATTCTTAACAATTCATAAGATGGTTCCAATCATGTCTTTATCTTGTGATAGTTGCTCCAAGTCTTCATAACATCTTTTGATTTTTAAGATTTGGAACATACCATGCCTAGGCCATTTATTTTGGTTCAATTCAAATATTGTATATACTAAGTTGCTTTTTATGTAGTACAACAAGCTCTATTATCATAGAAAGCATGTGTTTCCTCCTAAGAGGTCACAAGTTCAAATTCAGAGAGGGTAGAATATGTACACTTTAGTAGTCAAATTGTTGAGTGAAGGTGGGTCCCTTGTCCAATAAGCAAAAAGACCTCATACACCAATTGGGTGTTTGGCTTGACCATAACCTTAAAATTAGATTTTTTTTTTTTTTCTATGTGGTTCACTAATACTAGAAATCAATGACCACTGCGTCCACAAAATATTTGTACCAGGCAAATTGACCTAAAGGGATCACTTCCTGTCAGCTCTAGCATGGAGCCTAACCCCAAGCATGTCAAGAGAAGTAAATTTAAAATTAGTTTTTATATATAGACACACCTTCAACAATGGTTTTGTAAAAAGTATAAATATTAATTAAAATTATAAATGCGAATTGATTAGAGAACACATGGGTGAATGCCAAGTTTTTATTAATCCATTCAACAATCATGGTGGGCAATAGCAATAAAGTGAAAGGAAGTGAGCTATTTAAAAGAAGTTTTTTGTTCTTTATTCCTTCAATTCAAACTATACTAAAAGAATAAAATATATTTGAGGGAGAAATACATGTCAAGGTTGTCGAGTACAGAGAAAACAATAAACATGGAATCTACATTAGCATCTTCTTCTAAGAGTAGCATTATAGCTATGATTATAATTAATAATGTTTTCTGGTTCAAAACTGAAATAAAATATTCTATGTTTAATGAACATTTCATATTTTCTTCGTTCAATCTTCTTTGTCATTAATGTATCAATTGACATTGTCACCCTCCTATATTCAATGGACCTTTCTAATATTTTTGGAATAATCTCTGGGTACCATGTTATTTGTCTATGAATTGGAAATCTAACTCTTATAAATCAAATTTTGCCCAAATATATATAGATCTCTAAATGTTATTCTAATACATTAGAAAAAACACCACCTCACACAAGGAAGTGTTTAGTAGTAAGGCTTATTTACAGCAGTGGTGGAAGGTGTGAATGAGCATATTTATACACAACAGTAGAGGATTGAAGAAAATTTATTCAAAGTGTATTCCTCTCTTGGGGTATGTGTTCTTTGAGAGAACCTCTTCCATTTCCTATGTTTTATGTGTTAATTTGTCTATAACCCATTTCAAATGTGTTGAGATTCATCTCGACAACTAGATTATCCATTTGTGCTAATATTTTGAGTTCAAAATCATGTAGGTTGGTTTATTATGCATTGCTTTAATTTGGGTCACGGATAGTTGATTTAAAAATGGAGGAGGTGGTCAATTTCCTCTTCTCCAAAAACAAGGAACGTTCTATGACGCTTTGCAAGGAAAAATGGGTCTTAACACAAAAACAAGTTTTTCAAAAGGTCTCTTCAAGATATGAGTGAGTTTTCACATGTAAACTTAAGCATAAGCAACACAACATCACATTACTCATACATTCATACATGAAGAGCACAACAAAGGATTTGGTGACGGAGTTCACCCCTCTTGGGCTACATCTCCAGGCCTACCAACATAGCTAGACCACTCCATATATTCAGTGGAAAAGTAGCACATAAAAGTTTGTTGATAAACATATGGTTATTTCCCCTTCAAGGGAAAGTTCCCTCACAAAGAACTCTCACATAAAACAACATGACAACCTACAGTCATCATGAAAACATCAACAACACAAGGTATCTCCTACAAATACCTTGTACTCCATCTAAAATGAGCATACATGAGCATATAAGCACTTCAATTCCACATTGAAGGACAAATAGAGAACTTCCCTCAACAAGGCATAGTGAGAAAGTATAAAAGAGTTGAACCCTACAAGTAAAAACTATTGTAATAAACTTCTGAAGGTAAGAAAACTCGTACAAGGTCATCTCCATGCTCAAACACCTTTAAGAACTGTTTCAAACAACTTATTGATCCATACACCCATGAACTTGAACCTGCAAAAAATTCCTTTAGATGTGCTCAAATAAGCAAATAGAGGTCACCATTGGATCAAGAATGTCCAAAAACCCCTAGGTAAACTCTTCTTGAGCTCCAAAACATTGAAAACTCACAAAGATATGGCTCTACCAACTCTCCCTGTAGTTTTTGTTGTTATCTGTCCTACAAATCAGACTAACAGTCTAATTGTCCTACAAATTCGCCATGTTTTCCGCTACGAAGGCGATAATTTCGCCCCCCAACAGTGCAATTTGTTGGATAATTAAATTTCCCAATAACCCCTATGTGCGGAGATTCAGGCCACATGGGCCATGTGGCTGTGCGCTGGGCCTTAACGCCCGCCCCTACTGACCTAGCACCTTAGCTGCCAGGTTATGGTCATATTGGGTCCACAGGACTAAGGACTAAGCCAACGACCCTTCCTTCCCATGGAGCCCTCGTTCTTATTGCGTTGTGGTCACATTGTTGTGACAAGACCAGGGGTTGGCCCCCTTCGTAAGCACTTTGCCAAGGTTCTATGTGTGGTGATATGCCATTGGGTCGAGGCTAAGGCTAAGCGCCCTCTCTGTTACTCCTTCCGTTGATATGCTTGTGGTCTTGTGGGCAAAATGTGAATAGGGGCCGAGGCTAGTCCCCGGGGCCCATACCTTCTGGTTGTGGGTCATATTATATGGTTGCGACCTGGGGCAGGGGTTGGCGACCCAACCCCTCTTCCCAAATGCAACGCTAATAAAACTTAAATATAATTTTTTGCGTTATATGGGTTAAGACCCACCCCTAGAGCAGTTAGTAGAGCGTTGCATCATTGAACATAAGGTTGGGGGTTCAATCCAATCGGGCCTCTAGCCAACCATACCAAAAATTTGATGCACCCTGGGGCTGCCACGTGACAACTCGTGATTGGGCCATGTGACACCTTCCAATTGGTCCACTCAATCATTCACGAACCAATAAAACTTGACCCAAAACTAACGAACCAAAACATGTCAAGTGTCAAGACTTGGTTGGTTCATACCTGCACAGTCACCCTATTGACTCAACTACACGGTTGCCCAATCAACTTTCCAGTTAGCAAAACTGCTCAGTTTTTAGATGTTGGGCCAAACGATCAAAACGCAATAAGTTGAGCATACAGTGTCAAACTGAGGTGAAACAAACAACGTTGGATTCAGAACGACGAACACTTTGACTTGATGCCAGTTTTAAGACTTTCTAAGCATTTTAATTTTTGAGCTAAAATTTGATCACTTGATCAATAGCATAGTCCAACAATTTGGCATCGATCTGAGGCATCCCAAAGATGCAATGTGCATTTTTATGGGAAAAATATGACAAGCTGTGATGGAAAGCATCTATCATTGCATTGAACCTATGTGATTGGATGAAATGGTGCAATAGATCGTATTAGAGCAAGAAGGAATGATTGAAAGTTTATTCAATCACTTGATTCCTAAGGCTAAAGGTGGAGAAAGTAGAGGGTGATAATCATGTTTGTGGTAATTGCTTCTGGCACATGAGATGGGAACATCGATGTCCATGCCTAATGCCTGCATGGACACTTGTAGTTTCCTAGAAGAGACCAATGTTGATTTAGACGACAACATAGAGAATAGGTGGATGATGATATAGGGCATATAACAATAAGTTATAGAGATTAATAGATGGTGGTTTGTAAAATGTTAATGGTAAACAACATTGCGAACTTGCGTTGCATATTTCACAAATTACACATGGTAGATTTTAATAAGTGAGAGAAAAAGGATATGTGACAGGTTGCAAGTAGTTCTCGATAAATGAAAACACCAAAGAATCTCTCCCCTTAAAAACTTCTTCAACATAATACACACACACACATATTTTAAAGGTTAAATGTTAAAGTTTCACCTTATGCAACAAAAGAGAGATTTTTTTTTTTGTAACAAGATGAACTGATAACTCGGTCGATTTCGTACCAGCATGACACAAGGCCAATTTCAGTCGCTACCACTATAACCTCTAGGACCTACGACATGTCCTCCTCTCTAAAGACCATGTTACATTCATGGGAATTAAACCTTCGTTCTCTTACTTTACACAATACATAATTTTCATGATGATCACCAACTAAGCTACACCCCACAGACAAAAAGGTTGATAATATTTTTCTTGCAAATTACTACAAATTGTATTCATATGCAAAAAATGTTTACATCAATTTCCAAAGTTGACATAGAAATCCTTGAACCCAATCCAACATTAGCAGAGAAAGAATGCTCATAACCAGACCAACCAACCTATACAACATATACAAAACTAAAGCCCAAGACCTCCCAAAATAACTAGAAATAATCAATTAGTCTACAAAAGACAAAGCAACATTGCCACAATTTTTAAGCCAAATAAATCACACATTGGACACACCAACACCATTAGAGAGAAAAATATGCATGGGCTAGTCTCCATAATCACTAGAGGGCATCCAAAACCAAACCTAGGCTCTAAAAAGTTATTACAATATACCAGAAGTTGCACAATCACGGAGAATAATACAACCCTCAACAAAAATCCCCTTCCCTTTTTCCAGCATGACATGAATGAAAACACCTTCATAAAGGGCACATAATACTACAAACAATCCATACGCTACATTAAAAACAAAAACTTCCACCCAAGATATCGTGTCCAACTCGTCAAGGAGAGATACAATAATTTAAAATGCCCAGAGTTAGAAAAATGCAAATTTCTCAATAACCAAAAGCAACCATCTAACATAAGGACCAAAAGCCCTCCAAAGACATCCCACATCAAAATGTGTTGGAGCAAACATGCACCCAAAACATATCATTGTTCGATACCCCATGATAGAGATAAGAAGCAGATTTATCCTAAAGAAAACAAGTTGTAGAGCATATATGAAATTGAGGAACAAAATACCTGAAACCTCCATTATTAATCATGGTCTGAAGAGATTAAGGCATACGTCTAAGCATTGTCGTTCGAAGGATCAATAAGATCACCAAATGCAGAGTCACCAAAAATCCTTACACATGAGCCAGGAATTGGTCTACAATATTTAGGCAAAAGCGTTGATTTCTGAACATATGCTTGATATCCTTCAGGGAAGAAAAAACATTGTAGCTCTCCACTTGCTTGTCCTTAAAAATAAGGCGCAAGAAGGTGGTCATTTGCTAGTGAAATTCCAAGGAGATCAGAAAGTGAAGCCTCTTTTTTCGAAACCAACTAGGGTCAGGGACCCATTGCATATCCTCCCCTTCCAATTCAGAGTCGGAGTGATACAATCTATCCCTAGACTCTTTTGCCTCCAACAATAGAAATTATTGTGAACTTCCAAAGTAACAACATTGAAAAACGTTACAACCGAATTATATGCAAAAGGGCGAACCCTTTTGTGCCCAATGTTATTACCGCCACCCTTTCCGCAACTCATTCTTCGCCTAGGAGGCATGAGAAATGCATCCAAAGAACATAGTGGACAAAGCCAAGAAGAACGTCTACCAAGAAGACTTTAGAAAGGACATGACAGAGGATCACTGAACCCATATCTAAAGAAAACTATAACATCACCCACACACCAAGTTGTAGGTCCCAAAGCCAACAAATAGTCCAAACTACCACATTACAGTGTCATAACACAAAACAGTGACAATCACCCAAAAGTCCTAAGAGCAAGAAATGCCTCAGCTACACTATAAAACAATCCCAAGATTTGAATTGAAACACGAAATTTATCAACCAACCCCTACCACTTAAGCTCTAACATAACAATACAAAAACATAGATAGAGAAGGCCCTGATCCAGGTGTATATCGATGGTTACCCGCCTATTCCACTTGGACCCCCACTATTGTTTCTTTTGTTTTCCTTAATTGTAGCATAACTTACTATTTTTGATAATTTTTCGGGTCCCAAACTTCTGAAGCTGTTTTGAGGGTCTAAAAGATGTTTGATTGTTTGTTTGTTTATTTGTTTTTGTTTGTTTGTTTGTTTTTGTTTGTTTGTTTGTTTGTTTTTTTGTTTTGTTTTGTTTTGTTTTTTTTTTGTTTTTTGTTTTAGAAATCAAAGAGAACAAAAAAGTGCAAGACCCATATATTAGTCTTCTTTTGACCTCCTCTTGGAGATCTTCGGAACGAGGTATTATAATAGTCAAACAGAGATGGTATGCCAAAGGTATGGCCCCAGGAAGTTGACATTCTAACTAACCCCAACGAGGTTCACAAGCTTTTGGCACTTCATCTGTTAGGGTTGGGTTTTTGGATGTTTAGGGTTTCTAATTGTTTCTTAATGATGACAAGGCCTCCGAGCCTCATTGTAACACAAATTAGAAGACGTTTAGCGGTCGCATTTCTTCTCAGAGATAAGCTACCATCGCATGAAATAGTTTATTTCCATTCTACATGTAACAATTTTCAGTACTTTGTTATTAATGAATTAAAGTTTTGTTTTCATTTTAGCTATGTGTTTATGTTTATATTTGTATTTCGTTTCATTCTTGCATAAATCTGGATGAGGCCTAAGCTTCCAACCCTGAGTTATTCTGAAGTAAAATAACACGAGTGACCACGAAAAACACTGAGATCTTCGAAAGAAAAAGAACATCAGTAACCAGGAAAAATCACCAATGTAACAGAGAATTACTTGAAAACTCAAGAATTAAAAGGACCAGCCGACGACATCCAAAACATAGAGTCAATGCAAAAAACATGAGGCTCGTGAAACTTACTAGCATATATTAGACGAAACAGGTCCATGCATGACTAAAGGCCCATGAAAACCACCATTGCAACCAAGGAATAAAACAATATGCTATGAAGAATAAAATTGAATTGGAGTGCAAAGAAAAATCCTTGCCTCGATTCACACATCACACATACACCAACTAGCCCCTCATGCTTAGGCATTGAAAACCATAAACCACCCACACATCAAACCCTACCATAATAATGTCATAATAATTTCCCACTACTACACCATAACTGTAAGTGGACAAGTGTGAAAAGAGCGCATATTACAAAGCATTTGTTGTGTTCTAGGAAACACCCCATCGAGGAAACAAGGATAATAATATTTAAAAATATAAACAAAAAGAATATATTATACAATTAATAATAATATGAATAAAGAAGTATCATATAAATAAACCATTAGAAGATAATATTATTAATAATCATTAAAAATTCAATGAGACTAATTAAAAGCAACTAAACATAAAAGAAACATAAAAGAAGAAGAAGATAGAATAAGCATAATATAATAAAGAGAAAAAAGATTGAAAACAAGATAATGAAGAACCTAATTAATTATAAATAAATAAAAGACAAAGGGAATACATAAACGAGAAGAAAGAATGAAGAAAATAAATGACATGAAGAGTGGAAAAAAATTATAAATAAATTAGTAGAAAGAATGTTCAAAACAATTAAAAAGAAACTTTTCACGTGGCTCTAGTTTTTCGATTGCTCTTGATTAGGCGTGGTCCTTCATGTTGACTACGCTGAAAGGAATGGGCCCAGTTAATACCAGGAAACAAGATAAGAGAGGTTGGGGCTCTCACAGTGGTTTTTACACAGTTGCGCAAGGCTATGCACAACTTAAAAAACTCCTCATGTTCCTTGTTGCCCTGCGATTTGGAGAGGTCTTTGGAGGCAAAAGTGTGTGCCGAAAATTGACTTCTTCAATTGGTTATTGTGTCACAACAACATTCTAACAAATGGCAGCCTTAAGAAGAAAGGCTTCCTTGGCCCTTCCAAATGCGCCCTTTGCTTGGAAAACGAGGAAACTGCCTCTCACTTATTGATCGAATGCAGGTTCGCCAAAAGTATATGGGAAGAGGCGATTTCCCCATGGGGATCTACAGTTACTCTGCCCAACACTATTTCTGGCTTCTTTGCCGATTGGGCTCACCTCTATCCCAGGAAGTTCCCTAAGAACAAATGGTTCAAGGCAGCTTGGATGCCCTATCCGAAATTCATCTTCTAGCACATCTGGATTTAGCATAATCACAAATTTTTTCAAGAGAAAGTGCAGAGTTATAAGTTAGTTTTGACAAAAGCCAACGACCTGCAAAGGAGTCTCTTGGTGAGAAGTTTGGGAAGCTTGAGAATAAAAATCTAAGTCCACAAGACTTGGCGTGGAGGTGTGTGCTTGGTCTCCAGTCTTTTGATGGTGAGAGATAGAACAACACTTGGAAAGACTGGCAAATTAGGCTTGCTGAGGACGAATTCCACATGTGGCTCCAAAAGCGTGCTAGGTCCTCTTTGTTTTTTTTACGGGGTTGCCAAAGGCAATCCGGGGATTGCTGGGGCTGGAGGTGTCATCAAGAATGCGGATGACAGCATTCAGCACAGGTATGCCTGGGGCTTGGGTCATAGTACCAACAAAGAAGCAGAGGCTATGGCCCTGTTGCAAGGCCTTAAGCACTTACAGGATCTTGGCATTGAGAAAGTCATTATTCTTGGTGACTCCCAATCCTTGATTAGAATCCTCGTGGATAACACGTCCCCTCGTGATTTCCGGCTAGCAAGAGTGGTTACTAGAATTAGAAAGCCAGTAGGCTCCTTCCTTCAGGTGAACTTTTTTCATGTGCTTCGACAAAATAACAAGGAAGCAGATGCGGAAGCTAATAAAGCTGTCATCCTTGTTGGCACTTGGATAAGAGACGAGGTTGAAGGTTGGGATCCGATTCCTTAATTTTGTTTCTCATGTTCCATTGTCTTTTACTTTAGCAGTTTGTCTATATCCACAAGCTTGGGAAAATTCTGGAAATCGACTCGTCTGACGTATTAAGAAGATCCAAAACATTAGGACTATGGTAATAATTTATTTATTTGTTGAGGACAGCTGGTCCTTGGGCTATCTGAATGTAATCTTAGTTTTTCCAATCTTTTAATACAAATTATAATCGTTTTCGTAAAAAAACAAAAAACAATTAAAAAGAAACCATAAAAGAGAAAAAGAAATAGAAGAAGGGTAGTTAAAGATAAATTAAGGGATTAAAAAAATTCAAAATAATCAAGTGTAATATGTAACGTTGTTTCCTAATATCTATTTTTATGCAAAAGTAATTGATAACAAAAGTTATTTGTTCGACTAAAGATGTTTATAATTTGTGCTTGATCCTATTATTATAATAATCAAACATTGTTTCTTATCCAACACCATAGCATGAATTTAGTAATTTTACTAATTGAAAGTAAGTTTGTTTTTGACCCAAGTACATACAAGATACTCTATATAGTTTTGATGGAATCTCTTGAAACTCACATGGGTACCTCTCCTTTGTACCCCATGGGTACCATAATTACGAAGAATAATAATTTTATTATCACAAGGAATAAGTTTTAAAAAACATATTTGCTTACTAGTGATATGCATAGTGCATCCTGAATCAACATACCAAACACATTGAGAAGTAGAGGTGTCAGTATGAGAAGCCATAAACAAAAAATTAGTGATAGGTTCTTGTGGAACAATTATACTACTTTCTAAAAAATTACTTTGATGCACATCCCCCTCTATTTCTTCCTCTATAATGTCCCCTACCTCTAGCACTTTTGGCTCATGTTTTTGTTGAAGATAACATTACTCTTCGGTATGATTAATCTTGCTACAATAATTACAATGCTTAGAACTTTGAGAATTACTTGTTTGATTTGAATAATTTGGCTTCCAATTTTGATTTTGATGTTAATAGATCTCCCCACTTGACAACCTTTGTCATGACCCATTTCTCTATGTCACCGTGCATAGATCGATCTAATGCAAGTTCATTCTTCTTCAATCTTTGCTCTTCCTCAAGATATAAACCTATAGCTTCTTCAAATGTGTGAATTTCATTTAAGAAAAGTGACAAAATGAAGTTAAAAAATGTTAGTACTCATTAGGCGGGATATTAAATATTAAATAGAATGGTGATAAATTCATTGTCCTTAATAATTGTGTCAATAGTTGATAATTCATTTTTTAGTTCTTGCAACTTCTAATACATGCTCTATAATGGAATATGATGCTACCATCTTTAGACTAGTTAACTTGTTTCTCAATAGTAAATTTCAATGTTCATCTAAAGTTTCATACAAATTTTGCAATTTCATCCAAACCTCAACAACAAAGGTAATACCATGAATGTGAGGAAGAAATTCATCTTCTAAGACAAAAGTAAGATGAAATAATACATTTTATGTTTCTCCTTATAGTCATTGGTCATGGGATTTCTTTTTATAGTCATTGTTCATAGAGATCTACTTTTGAATTTTTTCTTATAACGATTTTCCAAAAGACAAAAAAATTCACCATTTTTTCATTTCCAAGCATTTTTTTTTTTTAATCATGAAACTCAAAAATCATAAAATTATTAATATGGACCATTTTACCTCTAACTTAAATAAAAAATACTTATTATAATTTAAAAAAAATAAAATTAACATAATTTTTTTTTATAAATAACCTTAAACTTCTATAAATTTAAAAATAAAACCTTCTCATTAACCTCTTAAAATAAGAAATATAAAAATTATCATTTAATTTATAGAAACAAAATATCATAAATTTATTAATATTAATCATTTTCTTTATAGCTCAACTAAAAATTACTTATTAAAAAAATAATTAACATGCCCACTCTTATAAATAACCTTTCCTACTCCTTCTAGCTTACAACTTTTATGCATTCAAAAATTAAAAGCCCTTCTTGCTTCTTCATATAACCTTTTAAGATAAAGAATCTATGCTTTCTTTCAAACCAAAATATGTATGCATTTTTTTTAAACATATGACACTTTAAATGACCACCTCTTTTTTTAATATTTAAAAATTGGTACTTTCTTTCTAGACTAACTAAGTCACAATTTTTAGAATTTCTAAAATTTAATTCCCATGCATTTTTGGACGCCACTAAGCTGCCATAAAATGATTATGGGGTCATTTAGATAATTTAAAACCATCGATTAAGTCACTCGATTTGTGCTAAAATTAAACCACTATACATATTTGAGATAGTCATCCTATGATTTTTAATAATTGCTCGTCATCATGTGATTAGCATTGTTAGTGTAATGTAAGCATCTTCAAGTTAAAGTCATAAATAAAGTTTTATATATGAGAAAAACAAAAAAAATTAGGTTTTTTATTTTAATATATTTTTGATATCTGAAAATTTAATTTAAAACTCTATAAAATTAGTCATTTATATACATGTATATGAGCCAATTAGATTAGATTTCAAAAAATTAAAAATTAATTTCAAAATTTCAAAATATTTAATAAAATATTTATTTTTTTCAAACCTATAATAATTTTATAGAAATTGTTTAAAAATTTCTAAAGTAATTGAAAGTCAATTTTTTTTACCAAACCAAAAACAATATAATCTACCTTGGTAAATATAAAAATATGCCCAGATACTAAGAAAAAATAAAACAAAGCTAAGGAGAAGGGAAAAATAAGGAGAAAAGGCAAATAAAAAAAACTAGCCATTGTTGTTATTGTTCTTAATATTATTGATCCTTAAGAATGTATTGATTCTTTGAAGCAAAAAAATGGATCTAACTGCTCATCTCCCAACCACCATCTCTATTAAGGTTAAACACATGTTTAATAATTTCAATGGCTTCTCTAAACTCATATTTAGAGTAACTGTATTTTGTAGCTAGAACCATTGTTTGATCAAGGCATCGTTATTGCTTAATATTGTGATAGTGTTCGAAGAAAGTGAATGTGTAGAACAAGTCAAGCCTTATGTCAACTTCATGTTCTTTAATCCTTAATTGGAAGATACAACCAATTTCCTTAACATATGACTTCCCCATGAACACGGGTGTTAGCCCTCATATTAGCATGAGTGGTAAATAACGATTCCCATCACATGAAAAAATTATGAGGAGTAACTTGCAAAGATGATGATGGGATTGAGATGCATCTTGATTGGGATTAATGATAATTGTGTGTACGCTTCATTGTGATGTTGATTGGATTATGTGTCTTGGCTCATGTTGATTTTGTAGTTAATGATATTATTCATTCAAACTTTAAGAGAATCCACATTAGAGATTAATTGGTCAAGTTTCAAACTTGTAAGCTAAGTTCATTTCCAAGATAAATATTTCAAAGAGAAAAGAGGCAAATCATTAACCATAGATGCTAATTTCCATGCAAATAGAAAATGCTAAGAAGCTACAAAAATGTTTAGCTCCTCTACGAAAAATATACAAGAAAAAGGATGATAATATTAAAAAATATAAATATAGAAAATATATTACAATAAATAATAATATGAATAAAGAAGTATCATATAAATAAACCATAGGAAGATAATCTTATTAATAATCACTAAAAAGTCAATGAGAAAAAGGTTTAAAGAAAATAAATAAGAGTAAAGGAGTGATTGTATTCAAAGGGATTTTTGATGCGACCGAAGGCTTCAGGCGGCAATAGAGGGTTGCAACTTTCAGCAAGGAGGTGATTTGAGTTCCCATAGACCAGATCTGGTGGGATGAAAGGAGATAACAAAGCTTTCTGGAATGAGCAAGGTTAGCAATGATGGGTACTGGGCTTTTGCATTCAGGAGGTTTTTTATGTTGTTGATGGACCTTCTGAGGTACCCGAAGCATTATACTATGCAGATCTGTGGTAGCATAGATCATATCTCATTTTCATGTGGGTTTTCGAGGATAAATCTTTTATGGGTGAGAAATATAATGATGCATATTTGGTTTTTCATTATCGCATGGACACCCACGGTGTCCCAAAAGGGGACGGTTTGGACAGATTGAAGCCCACATTTGCTCAAATGGTTAATTTTTTGCAAAGATCGATGTCCTGACCATTGTTTCGATTTTGTCTGTGGGTAGATGAGGGATTGGGTGGATGGAGTCTGAAACGAATCAACCCCAGATTTCTGTCAAGGGCTTTTATTTCCTCAATTTTGGATCATGAGGAAGACTTTCCGATTTTTTCGAAGACCCTAGGTGGAAAATCTTCCGTTACAAGGGTTCAGTCAATGGATCTAGAATTAGATCTAAAAAAGAAGGTAAAGGAAAAATTGGGTATACCGACTAATATACAAAACCTTATCTATGTGGGTAAACTATTGCAAGATGTCAACCATTTGAAGGAGTATGACATCAAACGTAACTCTACAATCATTATAAATTTGAGGTTGCGAGGTGGAGCCTCAAGAATGAGTCCCCCACTTGGTTAAACTTTTGTTGTAAAGGGTCCAAGTTTGTTTAAGGATGCAATGTGAGGGAAAGTGGCATCCCTATAAGACAATCCCCAGATCTGATAATCACAGTCCCTTACCTAGTTGAGAAGATGGAGAAAGCTCTAGATTTGTCAGTAAAATTGCTAGAACTGAGTGGTCTTTTCACTGTTCTTCAAGCTAGAGCCATTATTTGTTGATTTAATGGTTTCTGCCCTAAGTATGAAAAATTACCAGAAGTGAGTGGTCTTTTCACTGCTCTTCAAGCTAGATCCATCATTTTTTGATTTAATGGTTTATGTCCTAAGTATGAAAAATTACATCAATGGATCTACCTCAATTGGACTAAAAATTGTGATATTTACCTGTGTGCGAAGGGATTTTTTGTGGTTCAATTTGACAATAAAAAAGACCTAGCATATGTCATAAATGAAGGACCATAATTTTAGGAAAAGGCAAGTCTCTTTATAACTCCATGGTTTCCTAGTTTCGAAGCCACAACAATGGTGGTTATGAAGATGTCGATATGGGTAAGGTTACATAACCTCCCCTTCCCCTTCTAAAATTACCAAGTTTTGGAAGGAATTAGAAACTCATTGGGGAGATTTCTAAAGGTTAATCGAGAAAGAATAGACAAAGGTATCTTTGATTTTTCCTGTATATGTGTGGAGATAGACTTGAGAAAAGGACTATTAGATCATGTCCATCTAACTCACAAGATTTCAAGTGGAAACAATAGTTAGATTTTGAAAATATTGCTTACAGGTGCCAGATTTGCCATTAGACATGGCACTTGCAAAATTCGTGCACAGAAGCAAAATAAAGAACAAAGAAGAGATTGAAAAAGCAAAAGGGTTGGCAATTTCCAAATCCGCCTTCTTTAGATGACAAAGATGAAGAAATGGATAAGAGTCAGCCACAACTAGAGCAACAAAATCAACAAGTATCCCAGATGCCGGAGGGAGAAGAGAAGCATAAGGCCAATGAATTAACAGTGCTACAGTCTCCTGGTATTCAACACGAGGAAAAGAAAAATGGTATAGAAACAACAAAGATCATAGTAGAAGAGAAAAAGAAGGCGATCATACCCATTCAAAAGGAAGTAGGGGGCATAAAGAGAACCCATGCATATGAGAGTTAGGACACAGACAAAGAAGCTCCCCCGAAGGTTGAAGGCAACCAATTGGAAATAATATCAACCGCTCCTGATCAAGGAGTTTGGCAGAAAGTGGAAAAAAAGAAAGGAAAAAGGGGGAAACTAACTGATTATTATCACATATAGCACTGACAATTTCATGTATATATATACACATACACATACACATACACATACACACACACACACACACACACACACACACACACACACACACACACACACACACACACACACACACACACACACACACACACACACACATATACATATACATATACATATACATGTGTGTGTGTGTGTGTGCGCGCATTGGCTGAAATGTTAATCTGATCGAATGCTTTTGAGCATCTTTAAAATGTAATTTTGTTCCTTGTTTTTCAGGTTGAATAAAATTACGTTTTTTTCTTTGGAAAAAAAGAGAGTAAAGGAAAAATAAAGGATAAAAGACTAATCAAAATGAAATAAACATAAAAGATGTA
The DNA here is from genome assembly GCA_000404065.3 of Pinus taeda. NCBI lineage: Eukaryota > Viridiplantae > Streptophyta > Pinopsida > Pinales > Pinaceae > Pinus > Pinus taeda. The sequence goes on along the minus strand of APFE030145557.1, from coordinate 71,379 downwards.
GTTTTTAACTCTATACAATTAATTGTTGCAAATAGATTCTTAATTAAAATAGAAAAGATACAATGGAAAACTAACACATTAACACAAAGATTTTTATCCTAGAAACCCAAACGAGGAAAACCAACAAGATTTTTTTTTAATATATTATTTCTAGGGTATTACAATACAATATATATCCCATATCCATGAACTGCCAATTCATTTATCCTAGGTCGACCACACTCTTTAGGGTATTAAAGGATCTGCCTAGCTTTAACCTGTATCTAGTTCGGTCGAGGCAGGAAGTCAAAATAAGTTTGTTGGAACAATATGTCAACTTCATCTAAATTGAGGCTTTACAAAACTCGCATCTCTAAGAACTACTCGACTGATAAGGAGAGGACCTTTAGGTGCTCGACTGTTAAGGATGCGCAAGCCATGCTCGACTGTAAGAGGAGAGGACCTTTAGTGCTCGACCCTAAGGATGCGTAAGCAGGCTCGACTGTGAAAGGAGAGGACCTTTAGGTGAGTATCTGAGTATCCCATCCAAGCCCAGCCAATGATCCCATCCGAGCTCTGACTGGAAATTATTTTCATTATGCCTCTGTGAGGTGCGGTAGTAACCTTGTGTTCTGTATCGATCGGTAGGACTGCCAAGCTCAAGCATTAATTCGTCCGTCCGTGGTACCACCCCACCCCTCTCTGTAGATGTGGGCAATCAATCAATCAATCACTTTCCGGGC
>APFE030145557.1:14479-64916 GCA_000404065.3 Pinus taeda | reverse complement strand
AGAATATGTAATTGTACATATTGATGATTTGCTTGTGTTTAGCAAGGATGTAAATACTCATAAGAAGCATTTAGAAAACTTTTATGAAATGGTATACAAGCATGGTTTAGTTCTATCTGACTCAGAAGAGAAATTTCAGGTTGGGAAAGTCAGAATAGACTACTTAGGATTGCATATAGAACAGGGTCATATCGAGCTACAGCCTCATGTCCTTCTCCATCTTTTAAAGTTCCCTGATATTCTCCTTGATAAAAAAATGCTTCAAAGATTTTTAGGTTGCTTAAATTACATCCGACAGTTCTATGAAAAGCAATCTGAAGACACTAATATTTTGGAGAAAAGGCTGAGGAAAGAAAAAATTGGATGGTCCAATGAAATGACAACAACAGTAAGAAACATAAAGAGAAAAATTAGAGAACTTCCTAAACTGAGATTGCCTATTACTAATCTTCCATTCATTCTTGAAACAGATGCATCTGATCATACATGGGCTGCAGCATTGTTACAAAAACATGGAAAGAAAGAACTTGTATGTGCATATGCTTCTGGTAGTTTTGATATCACAGAGGTCAAGTATCCATCCTCCCATAAAGAAATACTTGCTGTCAAAAGAGGAATCCAAAGGTTCAGATTGTTCTTGAAGAGTGTCAAGTTTTTAGTTAGAACTAATCTGAAGCACATGAAAAGCATTTTGGCTAACAAAAAATTGTTAGAACAAGGAAATATCATAATTCTAAGATGGGCTCTGTGGCTAGAAGGATTTGATTTTGATATTGTCTATAAATCAGGAGATGAAAACTACCTAGCAGACATGCTGACAAGAGAAGGAGCTGCAGAAATTAAGGACATCAAGATGTTCAGACCTCTGTACAAAGGGGAAATTTCTTTGAATAAAAGTCCAGTCCAGTCTAGTGTCTGTCAGTCAAAAATTTGTTCAATCTCGATTTGTAGCCAGTGCAAATGTGAATTCTGTTGGGATTGTTTTGTTTTAAGAGTTAAATCATTACCAGTAGAAGTCATCCAAATCATTTTGCTGAAGTGGTTTGATTCAGAAACTGGCATGGTAGCTTATCTCAGTGAGTCACCTTATAGGGATAGGCCATGGCGTGTTTATTATTCACTTTCTAGAGAGCCAATTCCTATCTGTTTTGGTTTTATCCAACATACAGATTGGACATGGCAAGATTACTTCTCCATCCATCAGAGGGCCAGAATACAGGGTTATGTTAGAGTCATTGCGTATGCAACATAGTTAGATGGTGGAAATAATTGGTGGAGTCCCTTGTTTAAATTGTTTATGTTCAAGTATATGCCTAGGAGTGAGCATATTTGCAATTTTAATTTCCGGGAGACCATTAGTACCTTAATGTGGGAGATTCATATTGCTGCTCAATATGACTACACTGTAGAGTTTGAATTTCTTCATTCTGAAACAGAAGTAGCCCTGCTAGACAGCCAGCAAGACGAACCATCATTCAGTGTGAAGGTCAGATTCCATGGAGAAATTTCTACAGATCCCAGGACGAGACCAGCAAATGTATTCCATTTTCCATTTTTCTGCTGTTTTTTGGAAGTAGCACCTCCATGGCTTGATGATTCCTTGCCAAATGATATATTCGCCCCTGACATAGACCAACTTTTAGAGATAAATGATGCAGACAGTGTTGATTCAGACGACTGGCAATACAATAGTGATTGATGTATATGATCACTCATCTGATATCGTGTGCATTTCCAAGTTTTCGTGGATTTTTCTTTAAAATATCCACTTTGTAATAAGCATTTCTAGTTTTCGTGGGTTTTTCTTTAAAATATCCACTGTGTAATAAGTTGATTTTCGGCCATCCTGTCTATTATTTATATTCTACTTTTTCCGTGGGTAAAAAAAAAAAAAAAAAAAGGAAAAAATATCCACTGTGTAATTATCTTGAGCCGATATATATGTCCTAGATTCCGGCCGTCATGACTCCTGTTCATACTCTCCAATATGTGTCAGATTCGGCCCCCACATGGCACTGCCTCTAAGGGATGAGATAACAGGTGGTAGTACCCACTTGCCCAAATCTTCTAGCTTTCTCCTTACTGTTTGTCCTTTGGTTATGATTTCCTGCGTGATATTCATACCAAAAGGAGATTCCTCCTGTCAGAAGTTTCCGGTAACAATTTCCACCGGTTTACCTACTAAGAGACTATAAAAACTAGCATTAGGGGGGGGGGGGGAGGGGCATTCGAAAATTAAGGGTCTTAGAGTCTGAGTCGAATTTTGCTCCTGCTCTGCATCTGCGGACATACTATATTATCTGCTTGCACCACGAGGGTCAACGCAGGTAATATTGAGTCTTGGGGCAACACTGAGCCGTAAGCCATTGGTCACAAAAAATAGTACGTCCCACGTACGAAAAAGGGCCTAAACAGCCCTGGATGTAGAGTGCACTATAACTAGATTAACGTGTGCGCTATCAATGAATGGGAAGGTCATGAATTGACTGTGAATGGGTCGCAGCTATCACTCTCGATTGGAAGACAAAAGCAGGATATCGGTTTGCTGCATTACTTTTGGGTCTAGAATTTTTGCAGGGTGCAAGTGAAGTATTCCTTGGGGAAAGGGGGATAAGAGAAAGGAGAAGGAAATAGTAAAGGAAGAAAAGGTCCGGGGGGGCTTGCGCTCTTCCTAGTGCAAGGAGAAAAAGAAGAAGAAATAAGTAGGAGGACCACCTCGCCCTGTTCCATCTCAGCCTTTCCCCACCTATCTTTCCCCGCCTATCCTAGCTCAGCCAGCTTTTCTAGCCCAGTCCGAACCCAGCTCGCATCATCCCTTCCAGATCGATAGCTTGTTATATCCCTTTAGCCTAGGATCCAAAGGTCGAGCACCTAAAGGCCTTATGGTCGAGCACCTAAAGGTCCTCTCCTTTCACAGTCGAGCCTGCTTGCGCATCCTCTCCTCTCCTCTCCCTTAGGGTCGAGCACCTAAACGGTCCTCTCCTAAACAGTCTAGCATGCTTGCGTACATCCTTAACAGTAGAGCACCTAAAGGTCCTTATCAGTCGACGCACCTAAAGGTCTCTTCCTTTCACAGTCGGCCCCTGCTTGCGCATCCTCTCCTCTCCTCTCCCTTAGGGTTGAGCACCTAAAGGTCCTCCCCTGATGGGGGGATCGAGCGGCTTGTATCCTCACCCCTTCCTTCCCTCAAATTTGATACAGTGAGGTCTTCATTCGTAAAGTAAGGGGCATTTCAAGACCTTCCACCCTGGGTTTACTTTCCCAAAACGATTGAATGATTCAAACTCCGGTTTAGGGACCTTAATAGATGCACTCAATTTTCTGGTGAGCTCAACCTTTCAAATCAGGCAGATAACATTTGATAAAGAGCACTTTCCCGCTGAGGGGAAGGAGCAAAAGCCGCTTTCCCCGACGAAAGGTATTTTTTTGCTCAACCATAAGGCCCCCACCCAATAAGAACAAAGGAGCAAATCAGCGCCGACAGGATGCGCTAAAGCGGGCTCGAACCAATAGAGGAGAGGTATTATGCTTCACCGATATATAGAGCTAGCGTAAATAGCTATAGCCGGTGAGAGAAGCCGTAGTGAGCGAGACTAGCTAGCGATAGAAGCAGTAGTAAGTAGTTCCGAGTGATAGCATTAGTTAGCTGCGATGCCAGGCAATAGGTTCGGGCGGAATAGTGAGTGCCTCCGCCCCCTAAATAATATAGGGCCCTTGATGCTTATTGGGTCGTGGGCTTTTGGTCGAGCCTACTATCGCACCCTTCAAAGCCATCCATTTATTGAACAACTAGCAATGGTGCCGTGGTTTTGTGTGCCGAAGGCCGTGGTTTTGTGTGCCAAAGGGTGTATCCTTAAAGGCTGGCCGAAAGGCTGGCTGAAGGCTCAAGAAGGCTCACTGAGCCGATGTCTCACTGAGCCGATGTCTCACTGAGCCGAAGGCTCAATCACTTGCCCTCCTTCCAACCAGCCTCATGGGGAAGTATCTATCCATCCAACCAACCTCAAGGGGAAGGGTATAAGCCTATGTCCTGCCTATCTGTTTGTGGGGTTGGGGCCGCACCAGCAGAGTAATTGGACGCCACCCCCTATAGTGTCTCTAGAAGCATTCTTTGGAATAAGCTTAATCAATCCCCGGTTAAGGGTCTCTGTCGGACAACCTGTGGAAAAAGCATAAAATACCAGGCCACAGAAGTAATCCCCTACATTATCCCACATTGCCTTGTGAATTGGTTCCAGCATTTTCGATATGAATACCCCGACACCTGAAGAACTCCGGGAGTAATATGATCAACATCCACCAAGCTAGGGGTACGGATCTACACTGATATAGCTCTGCCATTCCACCGACCAGGGATCATACGTAATGGAAGGGTCATCAGGGGGGGATATAGTCATCAGGGAGGGGAGGTAGTCTGAGCTATTCATGCTTGTTAGGTAGTGGCATTCTAAATGCCTGCCTAGCAACTCAAAGATTCATGAGGAAAGTGTTCAGGGCTAATAGGTCTAGGTCTTCCGGTGGGTGAGGTATTGTGTAAAGGCAGTAATAAAGGGAGGTTCTGGGTAAGCTTTTCAAATCCTGGTAGGGTATCATAAATGATGATCTCTGCAAAAAGCAGGAGAGTTTAGCCCCGTCCTACGATCTGCGCTCGTGTAGAGAGCTCTTGGGCGAGTGGTGGGAGCATCTACCACCGATTGAACTTGAGGAAATCCGGGAGTGGATGCGCGTTTATCCCCGTTCTTCTCCGCCCTAACTTCGGCATGGCAACCCAGCCAAAGCGCCCGGGCAGTTGGTAAGGCAGCACTGACAGTACTCGGCTCAGCTGCCAAAGAAGACCCCGTTTCTATAAGGAGGTCACACTTATTCACTTAGAAAGACTCTTTTTCGCCCGTCAACCCTCCATTTACCCTCTTCAACCCTTAGTGAATCAAAAGGAAGGGGAATTGAGAGAAGGAAAGGTCTTGTTCGCGGTCCTGAGAAGGAAAAGAAAGGACCTGAAGCTAAGTAACTCGTAGATAGGGGTTATGGAGCTCTTACCTTCCTCTTGAAATAACACGCCTTATATTTCTTCCCCTTGCTTTCAATATGATAGATGAAGGATTCTGCACCCTCCAACATCCTTCGGATTCTGCACCCTCCAACATCCTTCGGATTCTGCTCCCCCTTGGTAATGCATGATTCCGAGCAGAAACGGAGATTTCCCAGGCTCCAGCCAAGCCTTCCTTATTACATTCATTCCTTCATTTTAGACCAGATCTCTCTTTTTTAGATACGGGTTAAAGCTAGGCAGATCCTTTAATACCCTAAAGAGAATGACAGTGCTTCGTGGGGATACATTCTTTCTCCACTATCTTATTCATCGGGGTTAAGCCAGGGGGTTCAGCCATCAGATCGGGGTTACTGCCTTACTCTAGACATCATAGCCCACATAGACCTTACATCATACATTATATATGTGATTATTCAACAATTGGCTTAGCGACTTCTCAAAACAGGTGCCATCGTAAGTAAGATCGTGCATCAGTTCCAAAACATCCAAGAATCCATCCAATAAGAAATGCTCCATCAGTTCAAAAATATCTCTCTTTTTTAGATACGGGTTAAAGCTAGGCAGATCCTTTAATACCCTAAAGAGTGTGGTCGACGCACTATGGCTTTTTTTATTGCCTGCCTGCCAGCTATGTTTCTTTCCTTTAACGCACCTGGGCGCCTGTACTCTAGTACGGTATATTATTGATAAAAATTGTCAGTCTCTAACCCAGCCAGAGCTTTAGTGACCTTCCAGCTCCATCAAATGGAGTCCGGTTTTCTCCAGTCTTCTGTAGATATAGATATAGATACAGATATATAAGGGTATCCCAGATCCGATTTTGACACTTCATAACCCGTTGAAGCATCCTTAGAACAATCCGTTCCAGGTTCCGTTAATGGTCGAGTGAAAGCATTTGACCATTACATATTTTTACCACCATATATACTCTACTTATTAGGGGTGATGCCTTTACTTTGACCTCTGCCGATGGTAGGTTGCTTACTGCAAGATGACGACAAAACAGATCTCTCTTTTTTAGATACGGGTTAAAGCTAGGCAGATCCTTTAATACCCTAAAGAGTGTGGTCGACGCACTATAGTGCATGTGAATAATTGTGTACTTGTGAAAACAAAATAACATATACCCAGCATTATCACACTTGATGTTTTCTTTGCACGTAGGGGGTCACATGAGTACAAGATCAACAATATAGGGAAATAATGCCCATTGTTTCTCTACAAAAAGAGAAATTCTCAGTGTTCACAATTTTTGTTAATGAATGTGCAACATTCTTCAAAGTATCCACTTTTTTTAGTAGCAACTTCTTACCTTCAATAATATCTCTCATGAAGTGATATTAAAAATCAATATGTTTTGTCTTCAAATGATAAGTTGGATTCTTTGCCAGGAAGATTACACTCTGACTATCATAATCTATACTTACAACTTGCTATACCAACCTAATACATGAACACAGACTCTATAACCATAATGCTTTCTTGCTTGCGTGAGTGGCTATCATGTATTTAGCTTCTGTAGTTGAGAGTACCATTATAGATTTTATTTTGTCCATCCAACTAATTCTCCTCCAAATAGGTTAAACACACCCACTTGCAGATCTTCTGCAATCCAGATCTCCAACCCAATCTGCATCAATAAAGCCATGTATGTCTAACACTCTATCCAATCTCGGTCTACCTTGGTAGCACAATCCATATCCAGTAGTGCCATGTAAATACTTGAAACCCTCCTTACTATTGTGTAATGCTCCTTCCCGCATTTTGACATATACCCGCTCAATACTCCCACTACATTTGCAATGTCTGGTTTAGTACAAGCCATTGCATACAAAAAGCTTCCAACCACACTGGAATGTGGAACATGAGACATGTCCTCTTCCTTTTCCTCCTTTTGTGTATTGGGACAGTGTTCTGCAGATAATTCTACACCTACAAGAATAGACACCGTTTGTAAATTGGATTAGATTTACCACAATAGTCATGTTTAATTGTCTACATTTCAGACCTGAAAGAGGATCCATCATCAAGACACAAAATCCTAAGAGAAAGAATGTCAAAAGAACCTTATTTTGAAACACACACATATGTATGTATGTATGTATGTTGAAGGTTTTAACCTTGTACAAAAAAATTACCAAAAAACGAATTCTTAAAAAATAACATAAAATATACAATGCCGAGAACAAAAATATATACAAAGATTTTTCTTCTGGAACCCAAAAATGGGAAAATTAGATTGATTTTTCATTATATTCCTTTCAATGTTACAATACATTATATACATGTTGAAGCATTCATAAACCCCCAATCCATTAACCTTGGATCAAAACATAATCGTAGTTTCACTCATTTTGTTGAACGACCGCTCACGTTTCAACTTGTTTTAGCTTATAGAATTATTGTTTCAAGTTTTGCATTGCCTTTACCAAGCGTTGAATGCATCACCCAGTTTTTGCACTAACAGTTTCCATTGTGACAACTTTCTCCACATGCTTCGTTGTCCTTCAGGTTTATCAATTGTTGCAGTTGTTTCACATTCATGCATCAACACTTAGTTAAATATGCACCCATCATCACATCATCCTTCACATCTGCTTGATTTTCATGCTCCCATGGGTAGATCTGGGCTCTTCTTGCCCGGATCTCACACTTCATTGCATGCACTGCGCAATATGGGAGCTCAAGGCCTCTACCTTGTCTTCTAGAATTACGTAGAGCCTGTCCTGGCCTGGCTCCAACTATGTAGTTCCAGGAGACAGTCTCCCATCTTGGCCACTAAGACTGCACAATGCACAATCTCTCCAGGCCTTGGCCCAGACTGAACTGTGTATTGTGCAGTTATAGTCATCAAGTTTCCACAATGACTATTAGGATTGTGCAGGGCGTAGTTTCCATAGTCAGTTAGTTACCCTTGTCAGTCAAAATTGCACAATCCCTCTCATCATATACCTTGATTGCTGCTTGATCATGATGTGAAGTTAGATTTGTAAGAGCTAATGTTTGCTTGCCATGATTGTCCTTTAAGTCTCACAGGTACCACGCTCATGAAGCACTTCTCTCCATAAGTCATTGTACCATGGAACCAAAGAGAGCTGCTTCAAGGGAGACCACTGAAAGCAGTACTGGGGAAGCAGTTGAGATAGCACTAGTTAGCTCTCGAACTATACAGACACTCAACTATTCATATAAAAGGAGTCAACACTAACATGGCAACAATAGCAGAAGGCAACAATCCAGTACAAGATCATGGAAAGAGGAAGTTGCTAACATAATACAGGGAGAACAAAGTTGCAGAGTGAAAGCAGATTCAATCTTCATGCAGGAAACTTTGGTAGCAAAAGAAAAGGGAAGTAGAGGATATAGACCGCAGAGCGGAGGAAGAGAGAAAACCAGAGCTTCCAGGTAGCAGAACTGAGATCGCAACAAGTAGAACAAGAACTGAAGGAAGAATGGGAGTTGAGGAGGAAAGAACATGAAGAGAAGCAAAAACAGGAAGAAGAACAAAGGCTAGGCATGATGATGGAGGAAAAAACACCCATATAGGTCGAAGATTTGGAACAACCAACAACTGAGGAGGAGAGTGAACATATTCATCAAGGAAAGGGTGATAATGTTAGGCATTAGGAAACATCCAACTGCCATTGCCCAAGCCAACTTGGCCTATGCAGGAGCAACAAAATCAAGTGTTCAATACCTGACAATCAAGAACAAATAATTGGCAAAGAACTTGCAGGTTGACAGGTAAGAGGTAGACCAACTAAGAGAGTAGAGCACAATTTCTGCAATGGCAGAGATGGGGAAAGTGACACTTTCTGAAGTATCAACACTTCAGACTACCATGTGGAAGCTCTATGATGGGTTCATCACCATGCGTAAAGTAGTTTTCCATGTGCGTGTCTTACAACAACGGAGCAAAGAGTTTGTTCAAACTCCTAGGAACATACATGTTGTCATCGCCCATGTGCAAGAGTGGACAATGTTGTACAAAGGGGCCCCGCTTCACATGCCAAAGATGATGAAACCTCAGGCAGAGCTAGAGAAAACAAGGGTCAAGATATTGATCCAAAACTATGATAAACTCACCCCATTCGTTACTAGCATATAAGCCTCATATGCATGGTTGTACAAGAGTTTAGATGGCATAGTGAGAATGCACAGGATCCCTTCGATCGGTCCCCTCATTGAAGCTAAGCACAAGAACCAAGTTTAGCTAGAGATCGATAGGTACATGGAGCAGGTAAGGCAGGAGGGCACCACGGGTGACTTGGAGCTCATTGCACATAACATGTAGAATTTCATTGATAGTCCCATCATGGTCAACATCATGTTGCACATGCTTTGGGACGAGTTCGATACAAGTTCTGAGACCATACACCCGGATGGCATGGAGGCAAGATTCCGCCTTTAAGAAGACAATATCAGGCAGTTCGGGGACACCATCATGCAATACCAATCTTGGCATGTGACCAAGAAGCACCAAGTGGAGGTTTTCGAGTTGGTCTTTCCTCAAATTTCAGAGTTATAGTGTTTTGTCTTGTTAGGTTGTCTCTAGCCTATTTTGTCTTACATGGGTACATGTGGAAAATGTAATATCATTTGTAAATATGTAAGTGAAATTCCAAGTGTCATTAGTGGAATGTGAACATTCACTATGTAATGTAATGAGTTATTTGTAAATAAGTTGAAGATTCATAAAGGGGAATGTCAAGGGTCACCCCACCCTAAGTTAATAGAACATGATAAATCATAGAACAGGCTTTTTGGGAGCCAAGATTTTGGCTAGGCTTAGGCTTAAAGAAGGCTTGGGAGTATTGTGACGAGCCTTGGCTTCTCCACATCGTAGAGCGAGTATACTTCTTTGGAGGAGCAAGTGTTCTTGATTGTAATGTTCCACTATTGGGGCTAATGGTTGTCGATGGCGTATGTATGGATGGAGCTTTCACTTATAATAATAATAACTGAGCCAACACGCTTTCATGCATATTTTGTTATTATAGTTGGACTATTATAGTTTCTTTAACAATGTATGTTGTTTAAATTACACATTTTCTTATGAACTAATTTCTATGTGATTATATGAATCTTGTTGAATACGTGTTGTTGAATTAACTTGTCATTTTGGTTTGTGGACTATTCTGCATTTCATCTTTTCATGCCATTCTGTTTGTATGTTCCTTTCAGGCCGTGTAATATTATAGGCTTCTAAGGGGCACACTTCCTTTTCCCCTCTGTGTGTTAGAACCCCCATGCATTCACTTGACTCGCTGCAAGGTCACACACTTGCTTCTGACCAAAGTCATCATACTCAGCTCTGTGCGCCACCACGGTCAAGGAACTCCATTACCACCCATTGTTGGGACTCCTACTCCAAATGGTCTGAGGTCTAGTTGGGATTTCTCATCGAGGAGATCCCCTTAAATGTTGGCGTGTCCAACACTGTCAACATTTCTGGCACTAGAAGGAGGGCTGGATGACAAGTTGAGCCCTTGAAGTTTGTTTTGAATTTCTACACATCTTTCATGACTTACATCACAATCGCAACCCCGACATGTTTTTCTCATGTTACTGATTTTGATGAGCCAGTGGACCTTATAAATGACTTCTCACAACTTAAATATGATGGTGAAAGTGGAACATCCTTGTTAATTCACAGAGTTTCCTTTTTTGGGTTTCTGTGATAAGAATGAAGTCCCCTCAAACGACATTGCTTGTGGGTTGTTCACTTACACGTTCGAAGGGCTCGTTAAGCAATGGTGTCACACATTTCCCACAACCTTTATACACTCTTTTAACCACATGTTTAGAGTGTTAGGTCATGCTTTCCTCTTTTATGACCGTAAATAACTTAACCACAAAATTTTAAAATTACGAAAAGCACTTGACGAATCTATTGCGCACTTTTATGATCGTTTCTATCATTACTGTTTTGAATTTCTAGAATATGAAGTTGACTGGAAATTTGTAACTGAAAGATTGCAGTATCTTATTCACATCTCGGAAAATCCACATGAGTTAGAATCTTTCAAACCCCTTGCAACATACCTCAGTGTTAGAGCTTCTAAAATTGAGATGGACAAGTTTGTTGTCCCAAGTGACCCTCTGTCCCCTTCTCATCAAACAACTCTAGCCCTGCAGGACGAGGTGGGAGAAGTTGTGAACCAAATTGTTGAATTGTCACCATCTCCTCCTACCCCTCCCGCTCTGGATTTCTGTGCAAATTTGGACTGCAAGCCTAATGGTTGTCACGTCATCTCATTCCCTCAGCCTCTGTCCACTAGTTCCTTTATTTCTCTATATTTTTGTGTATTGTGTTCATCCGTTCCGGATTCCACATGTGATGTTCACGAGGATCAAGTTGTGAACGAAGTTGGTGTTGAATAGTTAACATGCGCTGTCATTTTTTATGAGTATGTGTGGGAATCTGAACAAGAAGTTGTGGTGAAGAATGACCTCCTTCTGTCCGTACCTCATCTGCTTCATTCTGCCATTTATGTTTCCTCTTTGTGAAAAACATCTCCAGATGTTCCCACTTCCGATCATTCAAAGAACACGCGAGCTCGATCTCGCATCTTTCATTTCCAGAAATTAAGAGGGTGAAAATTTTTATTTCTCATCAACCCCTCTTTACGATTCGTTAGATCATGAGGATGCCGATGTCCATCTTGAATTTTCTAATCATGGTTGTCATGATATTTTCACTCATTAATTTGATCACGATTCTGATTCAACCATTGTTGATCTTTTTAAGCCATCAGTCTTTGATTATCCATCTTCTAATGAAGTGGAAACCCCTTAAGTTGTCGAGGCACTTCAACCCAAGTTGATGGTTACGTTAGGTTCTCGTAACCTTGAGGTCAATTCCACTTCCAATAAAAAATATGTTAAATATCCCTTGGCTCCTCATCACTCTCTTGTTCACATTGAAAACCAATTTAGGTTACAGTTTTCACATCCTCCACCAAAATCAAACGATCCTATCACTCATGCATTGGAGGAGTCATACATAGCAAGCACTGTTGCGAAACGAAAATTTTCTTCGTTCTTCATGTTTGCTCATTTGTCATGTTTGAAGGTGTGTACATGCTTGTCGTCCACGTGCAATGTGACACAACACCTGATACGTCTGCAAAGTGCCCTTCATGTGCTTTCATTTTTTTCTTTTCTGTGGACGCATTCAAACTTCGAATGCTTTGGTTTGCATTTATTTATCTTTCTTGTCTACTGGTTCACTTGAATATCTTTATCGTCAACCATGCCATTACTTACACGGGTCAACCAATGCGTTGTGGTTGCGTTGGAAATATCACTTCACATGAGTTGGCCCATGCTCTGCTTAGCTTAGGAGTAGGAGTAGTGTTCTATTTCTTGTTTTGTTTTTTCTTACTTTATTTTTTTATTACTTCTTTCCTTTGCTTGCTTGTTTTATGCACCCATAGGATTAGTTTTGGCATGAAACCATGTTTGGATTCTTGAAACAAGAAGGATGAAATACAAGAGGAATTGTACAACTATCTTGGTTATTTGTCTATTCCCTCTCTTTATGAGGATCTTGCATTTCTTCTAGTCGATGATACCCTGATGGAAAATACGTTCATTTCAAAGTGAGTCTTGGTGAAATCACGACACTTGCACTTTTAACTAGTACCTCCTACTCTAATTAGTTTCCCATAATTCGGTTAACCCTTGTCAACTCAGTCAAGTAGAGTAAGGTGGAGGGGGGACCTTAACAAGTATGTCAGAGGTGTATATAAACATCCTTATCTGAAGGGACAACCTCTTCTTCTCTTAATAAGTCGGGATCCCTCTTCTGTCTCATGAAATAAATAAGTGTCTATGCACAGTTATTTAAAAAATGAAATGAAAAAAAAATAAAGGTGAAAGAAGAGAAAGGATTCCTGGGCAGAGAGGTGAAGCAAGTAACTCCATCGAAGTACTATCTAGGCTTGCTGACAACAGAGAAATGCTTGTGTTCCTGAAGTGACTCCATCGGGGTACTATACAGACCTGCTGGCAGTAGAGCAACACTAGAGATGACAATAAAACTCTGACATCTATATTACTTGTGCATCAATATACCCCTCATCCCAAATTAAAACATCTCAGTTGACTTGGCTTGGTATGTGTTTTGTCAATAAAGAGAATGGTAGGGACTACATCTTTAACTCAAGCTAGTGAAGAAGCTATGGCACTCAAAGAATCAAACAATACTTCCTGAAGAGTTAGACTCACTTTACAATGAAACAAGGTCCATACAGAGAGCTGGAGTTCTATCAGTGTGTCGCCAATGTTCTAGCGACTATAAGCACCCTCCAAAATTTTGCCTATGCTTCGTTTTGGAGCCTCCCTCCTAAATCACAGCAGCTCATCTCGCACTAACCCAAGTACTTGTGTTTTGATTAAGCTTCATCCTTTGCATTATGGCTTGTGTTTTCTTACTTGCTTTACAGTCTAACCCATAAGATGATATCTTCACTTGGTTTCAACCCGATTCTAAGCTTGCCTTAGTGAACTGTACAATCCCTAAGGGCAACTAGCCTTGATCTCGAAAATTGTGCAGTCCAAGCCAACAGTGAGCCTTCAGCTCCAAAACTACGCAGAACTAGCTGACATCCATCCTTTAGCTAGGAAACTGCATAAAGCATGAGAGGCAGTTAGGGCCACTCAACCTAGAAATTGCACAGAAGATTTTCCCTCAGTTGATGCCTGATGCATGAGCCAGTGAGTTGACCAGTCCTTCCCAAAATTGCACAATCTCTCTAGGAAATGCATGGCAGCTTTTCCCAAAAAGCAAAAAAACAAAAAGCAGAAAAGCATCCCTAAGAAATAGGGATCTATTTTTAGTTTCCTGAAGGTGACACATTACTATCTTTATAATTTTCCGCCAAGTGTCGTTGTTGTCCTTGATCTCAGGTATGTGTGTCTCAAATTCCATTTTTGCTGAACTCTATGTAATGGACACCTCTAGAGCTCATTTCTACATTCTATCATCAAGCTCTAACGTTCCTTAGGAGACCAAGGAGCCTTCGGAGCGTTGTCATTACTTTCTGGGTGAGTTTTGCCTTTATTGTCTTTTTGTCGCTTTTGTTTGTTTAGCTATGAGAGTGTTGTTTCACTTGTTTTGTTGAACCCTTGGCGTTGCAACTTGTTTTAGCTTGTAGAAGTGTTGTTTCAAGTTTTTCATTACCTTTACCAAGGGTCACATGCATTACCCAATTTTTGCACTAATGGTCATTATTGCGGCAACTCTCTCCACATGCTTCGTTGTCCTTTAGTTTTATCAATTATTGCACTTGTTTCACATTCATGTATCAACAATTAGTCAGATCTGCACCCATAATCACATCATCCTTTAGATCTGCTTGATTTTCACACTCCCATGGGCAAATTTGGGCTCCCCTTTCTCGAATCTCACACTTCATTGCATGCACTGCACAATCTGGGAGCTCAAGGCATCTGCCTTGGCTTCTGGAATTGTGTAGATCTTGTCCTGGACTGACTCCAACTGTGCACTGTGCAATACCAGGAGCCAATCTCCTAGCTTGGCCACTGAGACTGCACAATGCGTAGTCTCTCCCAGGCCCTCACCTAGACTGAACTGGACATTCCGTAGTTCTAGTCATTAAGCTTCCACACTGACTGCTAGGACTATGCAATGCGCAATTCCCACAGTCAGTCAATTACCCATGTCAGTCAAAATTGTGCAAACCCTCTCATCCTATGCTATGATTGCTACTTGATCATGCTGTGAAGTTCGATTTGTAAGAGATTATATTTTCTTGCCATGAGTATCCTTTCTGTCCCATAAGCACCACACTCGTGAAGATTTTCTCTCCAACAATCATTGTACCATGGAACCAAAGAGAGTTGCTTCAAGAGAGACCACTGAAACTAGTACTTGGGAATTAGTTGAGATAGCACAAGTTAACTATCGAATATATGCAAACACTCAACCGTTCATAAAAAATGAGTTAACACTAACATGGTAATAAGTCCAACAGTAGTAGCAGAAGGCAACAATCTAGTACAAGATCATGGAAAGAGGAAGTTGCTAACATAATACAGGGAGAACAAAGTTGCAGAGTGAAAGCAGATTAAATCTTCATGCAACCACCTTTGGCAGTAGAAGCAAAGGGAAGCAAAGGATATAGACTGCAGAGCAGAGTTAAAGAGAGAAAAGCAGAGCTTGCATGTAGAAGAACTGAGATCACAACAAGCAGAATAATAATTGAAAGAAGAACGGGAGCTGAGGAGGAAAGAACGGGAAGAGAAGCAGAAACATGAAGAAGAATAAAGGGAAGGCATGATGATAGAGGAACATGACCCATACAGGGCAAAGAGTAGGAACAATCAACAACAGAGGAGGAGAATGAACATATTCATCAAGGAAAGGGGGTGGGTTTTAGACACTGGGAAACATCCAACTGCCATTTCCCAAGTTAGCTTGGCTTATTCAGGAGCAACAAACTCAAATGTTTAGTACCTGATGGTTAAGAATGAACAATTGGTAAAGAACTTGCAGGTTTTCAAGCAAGAGGTAGAACAACTTAGAGAGTAGAGCACAGTTTCTGTAATGGCATAGACGGGGAAAGCGATACTTACTGAAGTACCAACACTTGTGACTACCATGCAGAAGCTCTATGATGGGTTCATCACTATGTATAAAGCAATTGTCCATGTGCATGGCTTATGACAACGGAGCAAAGATTTTTTTCAAACTCTCAGGAACATACATGCTGTCATCACCCATGTGTAAGAGTGGACATTGCGGTACAAAAGGGCCCTGCTTCACTTGCTAAAGATGATGAAGCCTCAAGCATAGCTAGAGAAAACAAGGGTTTGAATGTTGATCCACAACTATGAGCAACTTGCCCCATTCGTCACCAACATACATGCCTCATATGCACGATTGTACAAGAGTTTGAATGTCATGATGAGAACGCACATGATCCCTTCAATCAGTCCCCTCACCATGGCTAAACACTAGAACCAAGTCCGACTAGAGACTGACAGGTATATGGAGCAACTAAGGTGGGAGGCCACCAAGGGTGACTTCGATCTCGACACACATAACATGCAGAAGTTAATTGGTGGTCCCATCATGGTTAACACCATGCCGCACATGCTTTGGGACGAGTTGGATACAAGTTTTGAGACCATACACTCGGATGCCGTGGAGGCAAGAGTCCACCTTCAGGAAGATAACATCAGGTAGTTTGGGGACACCGTCATGCAGTACAAGGCTTGGCATGTGACCGGGAAGCACTAATTGGAGGTTTTCAAGTTGGTCTTTCCCCAAACTTTAGAGTCATAATGTTTTGTCTTGTTAGGTTGTCTCTAGCCTATTTTGTCTTACATGGGTACATGTGGAAAATGTAATATTATTTGTAAATATGTTGTAAGTGAAATTCCAAGTGTCATTAGTGGAATGTGAACAGTCAATATCTAATGTAATGAGTTCTTTTTAAAGAAGTTGAAGAGCATGAAGGTAGTCAAAGAGTCACAAAGGGGAATGTGAAGGGTCACCCCACCTTTTGTTATAAATAGAACCTAATAATTCATAGAACAAGCTTTTTGGGAGCCAAGATTTTGACTAGGCTTAGGCTTAAAGAAGTATTGGGAGTATTGTGATGAGCCTTGGCTTCTCCACAACATAGAGCGAGTATACTTCTTTGGAGGAGCAAATGTTCTTGGTTGTAATGTTCCACTATTGGGGCTAGTGGTTGTTTATGGTCTATGTATGGATGGAACTTTCACTTATAATAATAATAACTGAGCCAACACGCTTTCCTACATATGTTGTTATTGTAGTTGGACTATTTGGTTGCTTTAGAAATGTATGTTGTTTAACTTACACATTTGCTTATGAACTACTTTGTATGCAAGTGTATGAATCTTGTTGAATTCGTGTTGTTAAATTAACCCATCACTTTGGTTTGTGGACTATTCCAAACTTTAGCTTGTGATGCCATTTTGCTCATGTGTTCCTTTCAGGATGTGTACTACTACATGCTTCTAAGGGGCACACTTTCTTTTCCCCTTCGTGTGTTAAAACCGCCATGCATCTCACTTGATTCATTGCAAGGTCACACACTTTCTTCTGACAAAAGTCATCATACTTATCTTTGCGTGCCATTATGGTCAAGGCACCACATTACCACCCACTGCTAGGACTCCTACTCCAAATGGTCTGAGGTCTATATGGGAATTCTTACTGAGGAGATCCCCTTGAATGTTGGCGAGTCTAGCACTGTCAACACTCCTCTATATACCAAGGAGGTATTATCATTTGTATCATCTAAGAAATATTCATTTATGTGATGTAAATGGAGGTTTCCCCCTCAAAGAGGTTTATTTTTGAGTCATCGAATCTATATTTTCTTTGGTTTTTGTGATATGATTACATAACATTTGGGATCAACACTCTGGATCCTAGGGTTTCACTTTTTCAAACATGCTATATTGGCATTTTCAATATCATTTTTTTTTGTGATGCATCAGAAAATTAAATTTTGACCACACGGAGCCAAAATCTTGATGAATGTCATATAAAAATTTCAAAGCTTGGTTCACTATATTATAGGAGTTGTAGTTCATGTAAGTTAGGGTTTTTGTATGCTCCAACATTCAATTTCAAATAGGTGACTCGGGGAAAATCGTCATAACTTTTGTTTCAGACATCCAAATTGAATTTCATAAAAAAGTGGTTGAAATTGCACGAACTTAGTTTCTTGGGCACTAGTTTCAAGGCCGAAGGTTGGAACAATGATACTTGGAATTTTGTACAATTTCCCTCCACTGGACTAGTCCATAAGCATGACATCTTGGGAGATTCAGCCTAACTTTTCCTTGAAGAATCCAATCTAAATATAACTCATGGAGCTGGAAAGAGGACATAGATGGATACAATAATATGTAATTTCAGACCTTGGGAGGCTTAAATCACAAAGATACAACAGTTTCAAGGTTAGCCTATCAACAAGCTAAAAATCAAGCTCTAAAAGGTGTTTATTTTTAAATTAGCATAAATTTTGTCTAAGAAATTAGTTTGAAGTGATTCAAAGAGCATAATGAAGCATAGCTATCATCAACTGGTTCTAAAGTGCCTCCCAAGAAAAAGAATTCTAAACCCATTAAGCCCTCATAAATCTCTACTATGACGCATGAATAGGAATAATTGCAACATGATATATTAGAATTACGGGACTAAGTGCAACAAATTTCGCTCTCACAAAGAGCAACCAAAGATGAACTAAAAGGGGACATGGATGGTTTAAAATTAGAAATAAAAGACAACATGGATGTTTTAAAAGCATAGATAAAAGGTGACAAGAATGATTTAAAAGCATGTTAAAAGAAGACATGGAAGGTTTGAAGGAAGGTTTGCCAAGTTGCTTCAGGAAAGGCTTCCTAATGATGACAATATAGTCCATGAAACTCATGATGAAAAAAAAATGAATAGGAATCATGATTTTAGAGACTCAAATTTTGGGTTGAATACTAACCACATTCTAATATTGATATGTGGAAGTTTTATGGCAAGGATCCAGTAACATGGATACTATAGATGGAGAAATTATTTGATCTACATGATGTGCAACACACACAAAAGGTACACACTACATCTTTATATCTAGAACCTAATAAGTTTGTGTGGTATCAATGGATTTGTTCTCGTAAATCACTTGTCACTTGGTCACTTTTTATGGAGGAATTGATAGCAAATTATGAGGATACAAAGAGCAATACCTTCTTTAGCCAATTGCTAAATCTTAAACAAAAGGATTCAATCGCAGAGCACATCGAGGACTTCCAAAGATTGGATATCAAGGTAAATGATATTCCAAAGGAGCATATGATTGATGTCCTCATAAGGAATTTAAAGGATAACATCCAAGATGAGGTTTGCATTTGGGAACCTAATTCATTGGATAAGGGATGAAGGGTGGCAAGAAAAGTTGAAAGAAAAATCATGGCAACAAGGAAAACTAACACTCACAACTATAAATATGGAAGTGTTTCCACTCCGATTCTTCCACAACCTACATGGTTGACACCAGAACGACTGGAGGAAAAACTGTAAAAGGGATTTGTTACAGTTGTGATAACAAATACATTAAAGGTCATAAGTGTGTAGAGAAGAAATTATTTTACATAGATTGTGAAGAAGAGGAAGAAAAGGAACAAGAAATATCAAAAGCAGACATACACTAGGAACCAACGCCAATGGCTGAAAAAGAAGAAATTCGTGTGATTGGGAAATTAAGAGATTTAATGTCAAGAAAAGTGTTTATGACAAAGTATGGGGATCCTGGAATTCACATTGTTATCGTTAACATTAATAATATCCCCATATCCCATACCTTAATAGATTTGGGGACGACCATAAACATTATGACAAAAGAAACCATAGAGAAATTTAAATTACGTAGTCTATGACCAACCCCCACTGTCCTTCAACTGGCGGATAGGTCTACCATAAAATTAGAAGGAATGTTGGAAGATAGTTTAATTTACATAGATTCATGGGAATATATAGTCGACCCATCTTAAGGTCTACCCATTGATCCTAGGAATAGATTGGTTGACCATGATAGATGTCTATATTGGATGTAGGTTCGGGAATATGACTATATCCAATGGAAATTCCACTAATAATCTTACTCTTTATCCTCTTGATAAACCTTTTTTAGACCATGAGAACTCTCTTTGGTTCAAATAAAATGATGAAAAATCTGTCCAATCTCTCTTGACCCTTGACCAAGCCTTAACTTTTAAGGTAAATGTTGAGGGTGATCTAATTTTTATCTTTATAGCACATCCCCACATCGACTATAGTTCACCACTTAGTCAAGTTTTAGGAAAACAATCCCAGGAAGCATGTTCACCCATTTAACTAGCACAATGTTGATGGTGCTGGACCCACCAACATTCAGGGGATCTCCACGGTATGAAGTCCCAACTAGACCTTACATCGTTTGGTGTGAGAGTCCCATTCGGTATGATGGCCCGGTTTCCATTCTCTTAGAGATTTTCCTTAGCACTTTCTATTCAATACATGAGAGTGTTATGCTGGTATCTTCGAAAAGCGAGGTGAGTGTGCCTGGTGAGTGCATAATGTAACTTGTGTCTAGGTTCTCTTACTGCAAAGGGGGAGAGTAAAGTGAGCCTCTAAGTGAGAGGTAGTAGTACCACCCAGGAAGAGAGACATGTGAACCAAAAGAGGTTTGTCCAACATCTAGAGGAATAGTCCACAACGGATGCGACAATTATTAAAACCAAAGTACAAGGGAAAATACATACACCATCCAACAGAGTAGTCCACACAGATGTGACGGTCATTATAACCAGTGAACAAGAAAGGTTTGTCTAATATCCCGCGGAGTAGTCCACAAGGATAAGACATCAGTGATAACCAATACAACACATTCCCAACAATGTAAGTGCTAAAACAACCAAAGTAGTTCAACTATCTTAGTACAGGTGAAACAAACATGCGTTACAAATGCTGAAAGAATAGTCTTACAACATCTACAAAACATGCATGAAAACATGTTGGTGTTAACAAGCTTTTGTATTAAGCAAAGGTTCCAAGAAACATTTGTACACCATACATCAGTAGTCCCAGTAGTGGGACATTGGAGCCACTCCTCACTCCTCAAAGAACTGACTAAAGACAAGACAAGGTAGCAGCAGAACCAGAGTGGATAGTTCTGTGCATTTTTGAGAGCAGTGAGTCTCGGTTGAGGGAAGACACTTGGAGGACACCTTTGCATAGTTATGGGAGGAAAATTAGGGTCAGGTCTCTATACATTGTGGGGTTCCAACATGCAGGGATGAGGATTGAGGACTGATATTGAGAAGTGCATAGTTCAGGTCAGGCTTTAAGGCAATTTATGTGTAATTCTGGGAAGGAAGGCAGGCTGCTCGCTTCTAGGATTGCACAGTGAAACTGTTCCAAAGGATAACCTCAAGCACTGCGTAGTTCCAGGCAGCAGAGAAAGATCATTGAGGGCTAAGATTGCATAGTGAAACCCAGTCGGGGTCCGGTGAGAGGGGGGTTGTTTGGGGGAAGCAAGTGTACCTGTGATGACTCAACATTGTGATCGCACACTTAGAATACTTCTACAACATGATGACATTGACCACTGAGACAACAAGACAAAGCATTTCCCTCTGTGAGATCGTCTAGAGCTAAAAGCAACAAGTACGATACTTGAGATAGACATTCGGACGATCGTGACAACACTTGCACGTTAATGATTACAAATTTGTGTATGAGTGCGATATATATATACATATTAAATAATGAATCCATACAGGTGAGGAAATTTTTAGATAGAGGAGGAATGACCTGTTATAGAGTTTTTATGAACCCAACGTTTCGGACTACCAAGTGAGTCCATCATTAGGGGATGCGTCAATAGATATTCTGAATATATTAATGATGTATCCATGAGATGTATTTCTCAGTTTCGCTCTGGATAATCTTAATTTCTCGAATTCTGATATGTTTTCCAACATGTCCCTTCCATGTTAGGACTTGATGTTATTAAATAATGAATCCATACAGGTGAGGAAAGTTTTAGGTAGAGGAGGAATGACCTGTTATAGAGTTTTTATGAACCCAACATTTCGGACTACCAAGTGAGTCCATCATCACGGGATGCGTCAATAGATATTCTAAAGATATTAATGATGTATCCATGAGCTGTATTTCTCAGTTTCGCTTTGGATAATCTTAATTTCTTGAATTCTGATGCGTTGTCCATCATGTCCCTTCCATGGTAGGACTTGATGTTATTAAATAATGAATTCACACAGGTGAGGAAAGTTTTAGATAGAGGAGGAATGACATGTTATAGAGTTTTTATGAACCCAACGTTTCAGACTACCAAGTGAGTCCATCATCAGGGGATGCATTAATAGATATTCTGAAGATATTAATGATGTATCAATGAGCTGTATTTCTCAGTTTTGCTCTGGATAATCTTAATTTCTCGAATTCTGATGCGCTATCCATCAGGTCCCTTCCATGGTAGGACTTGATGTTATTAAATAATGAGTCCATATAGGTGAGGAAAGTTTTAGATATAGGAGGAAAGACCTGTTATAGATTTTTTATGAACCCAACGTTTTTGAATACCAAGTGAGTCCATCATCACGGGATGTGTCAATAGATATTCTGAAGATATTAATGATGTATCCATGAGCTGTATTTCTCAATTTTGCTCTGGATAATCTTAGTTTCTCGAATTCTGATGCGTTGTCCATCATGTCCCTTCCATGGTAGGACTTGATGTTATTAAATAATGAATCCATACAGGTGAGGAAAGTTTTAGATAGAGGAGGAATCACCTGTTATAGAGTTTTTATGAACCCAACGTTTCAGACTACCAAGTGAGGCCATCATCAGGGGATGCATCAATAGATATTTTGAAGATATTAATGATGTATCCATGAACTATATTTCTCAGTTTCATTCTGGATAATCTTAACTTCTCGAATTCTGATGTGTTGTCTATCATGTCCCTTCCATGGTAGGACTTGATGTTATTAAACAATGAATCCATACAGGTGAGGAAAGTTTTAGATAGAGGAGGAATGACCTATTATAGAGTTTTTATGAACCCGACGTTTTGGTGATTTCGAAGGTTTGTGTTTATGTTTTTTTATTTTTCCTAGATATATAAATAGCTAGGAAAAATCAAACACATAAATACAAACCTTCGAAATCACCAAAATAGGACCACAAGGCATGAAAAAGCAATCAACATGCCAAAAGACGACAGGTGGTGAAACAAGAAAAATGGGTGAAAAGACTCAAAGGGAGATCACAGAATGAACCTGAATGTTTGCAACCATAAAGGAAAAACCAAGGAAGGTTCCGAAAATTAAGTGCAAGCCAAAATTTTGGAGGGTATTGCAGCTACTGCAACACTTGATGACACACTAGTTAAATACCAACTTCTCTATTTTGGTTCATTTTTAGTGCAGGGCCTTTTTCCTTCGGGGAGTATTGATTCATCGTGTAGATTACTTCGGCTTCGCCACTTACCCCATGGACAGATATGGTTTTCCTTGTACCTTCTCAGTTGAATGCAACATAATATTCAGCTAGATCACAATGTTTCGATCAATATGGGTAGTTTGGCTCACGAGCTTAAGATTTTTAGAGTATAGTTTTTCATCTCTGATGTTGCTCTGCTGCCAGCAGGCCTGGACAGTACCCCGATGGAGTCACACAAGAACACAAGCATTTATCCGCTGCCAACGAGCCTGGACAGTACCCTGGTGGAGTTTCTTTCTTCACCTCTCTGCGTAGGAAGCCTTTCTCTTCTTTTGTCTTGGTTATTTTTTAAAGAGAACTGTGCATAGGCACTTATTTATTTTTGGGGCAGAAGAGGGATCTTGAATTATTAAGAGCAGGAGATGTTATTCCTTCAGAGAAGCATATGAAGACCTCTGATTCAGGTTTACTTGTTTATATTTTTCCCCTTCTCTATTTCTACTAGTTGGATGAGCTTGAACACACCAGAGCAGAAAACTAAGTGTAGGCATGAGGTTTCCTAGTTTGGACACAGGTTCATAGTTTGACCAAAGCTCTCCTTACAGACGGATTGTATTTTCCTTTAAGACTTCATCAGCCAAAAGTTACAACCAAACAGAAGGAATATGGACATAGGATTAGCCAAGTGCTGCAATGTCACAAGACTCTTTGAACTTCAGCCACATACACTTTGAGAAGCCAAAACGCAGTGAGGTACACCACTTATTTACAGAAAAAAAATAGCATAAAAGCAAAGAAAACAAAACAACACAACAAGCAATGAAAAGACTATGTACATAACAAGGGGCGTGACCCCAAATCTCATTGAAAATAACATTTTAAGTCTTGGCCATTGACATGGAGAGAGTCAATCTTCCCATCAAGTGATTGAAGACGATACGTGTGTTGGCCATGCTTCTCGTGGACTGTAAAAGGACCAATCCACAGTGATTGAACCTTCATGTGATTTCCTTTGTCCTCATGGGCTTTGTCCCACTTTAAGACTAAGCCACCCATACTGAAGCTAATACTCAGTCTTCAGCTTCATAGGTAGTTGAACTATTTTTCAAGGAGGTGTTTCGACTTCATGGACTTCCCAAGGCCATTGTTAGTGATCGAGACAATAGATTCATGGGGGGATTTTGGCAGGAGTTATTCTTATTGGTGGGTATTTATCTTACTCCAAGCACTAGCTATCACCCCTAGATTGATGGGTAGACAGAGATTGTGAACAAGTGGCTAGAGGGCTACTTACGCAACTATGTGACGAGCCAGTAATGTGCATGGATACGGTGGTTGCATTTGGGCGAGTACTACTACAACACAACATACCGCATGTCCATAGGTATGACCCCATTCCAATCTTTGTATGGTTATGATGCATTGAAATTTGTTGACATAATTTTTGGAGATAGCATCGCCGCTAGGCCAAGGATTGGATACATGAGAGTCAGGATATCCTTCGAGCTTTCAAGGATAGCTTAGAGACAACACAAAACCAGCAGAAACTGTATGCAAGTAGGGGTCAAGTAGAGAGGCAGTTTAAGGATGGGGATTTGGCTTTCTAGAGGCTCCAACCATACAAGTAGTCCACCCTCAAGCGGAAGGGGGGCGAGAAGCTCAAGCCCCATTTTTATGGGTCGTACAGGGTCACCAAGCGGGTTGGAGAGGTAGTGTATGAGTTGGAGCTACCTCCAGGGAGCAAAGTCCATAATATATTCCATGTATCTTGCCTGAAAAAGGAATTGGTCTAGCAAGTGACAACAACCACAAAGTTACCGCCCTTGGATGATGAGGGGCATTTGGTCTTGGAGGCTGAGACCATTTTGGACACCCGCGAAAGATGAATGTGGAACAAGGTCATTAAAGCATTCTTGGTGAGATGGAGAAATTTTCCTAATGAGGATGCCACTTGGGAGGGAGAGTAGGTAATCTAGCATCCATCTTTGTAGTTGCTTGGAGAAAAGCAACATTTAGGCAGGGAGGACTGTGATATTCCCACTTAGTTATTATTGCTAAGTGAGAATATAAATTTTGTACAATTTTGGGTCTTAACTTAGGAAAAGTGGGTTGGAGGACCCCACTTCCAAAATTTGTTTGATGAAGTCACTCACACAAAGGAAAGGAAAAATTGAACTCTTAGTGGGATGTGGGGCCCACCAAGAGGGAAATACACTCCACTTAGGCAATTCGAGCTACTTGGGAAGGGAATGAATTTGATGATGGGACCCACATGAGGAAGACTCAACCAAAGATAATTAGAAGGGACTCACAACAATTTGGGGCTTTTGACATTTTGACAATTACTTACACCTAACATGCTTGATCTGTTGAGCTGAGTCTGCACTTGAGATTCTCAAGCGACTTTCTCACCTCTTACTTCGGTGGACTTTGAATGCCAACCCAAGGAGGGAAGTTGATTTCCTTGTGAGATTGTTCAGCATCACCTTTAGGAAATTTCGTGGGGGTTTCTTGTAGCTTCCTAGTCGTAGGAGAGGAGTACAATTTACTTGGAGTGGCCAACAAAGAGAAGAAATCTTGTTGAGGCTTTCGTTGGAGCCTTTCACCATCATTTGTTGGAGATTTTGGGGGAAAGATCAACCAAATTCTGGAGGAGCTTTGTTGTAGCAACGTGACCATCTTGGTGACTGTGTGGGCTTACGCAAAATGAGTTTCTGGGTACACATGGGAGCTAGGAGGGTGACCAATTGGAGCTGATTTGAGTTGGGGACTTGGGGAGATATTTGGAAGAGTGAACCCCTAGCTTTTTTCATTGTTTTGGAGGGTTGGAGCAGTGATTTTCCAAGTGGGCAGAAATTCCTAACAAGTTGAGAAGCACGTTGAATTTGGGGGAAATTTTGAGGGTAGAAAGTAGGTCAAACCTTTTCTGGGTTTTGGTGGGTTATTTGAGAGTAGTCCGAGTTAATTTCCCAGAATTTTCTAAGAATCGGAAGTGGGTCAAACAATAGATATTTTGTAGTAGACCAGGCAGTTTTTCCAGGGCAACGCAGGGCATAGCTGAAGCACACATTCGAGCACTTGGGCAATGGAATTTTTCCCCTGGGGCTTGTCTATCTTTCCTTTTTGGCAAGCCCAGGTGCACTCACACTAAACCCCCCTTGTAGTGTTGTTATATTTAATAGAATGGCTCAGCTGGGTGATATTTTTTGATGGTATTCCAGATTTTCACTTGTGTGTTTGAATTTTCTGTTTATGCATGTTCTTATTTGCTTTATTTATCACTGTATTTCCTAAGTAAGAATATTACACTATACAAGGCAACAATTCATAACATTAATTCATGGCGGAGCAATGCAAAATTTCATTGATGTAGCTGTGGTGGTAAGGAGAGGCATCCCTGCCAAAGAATTGAAGGCTTTGAAGTGAAGGCCATTGATGGATATCATATGACATGCACACAAGTAGTTCCATGTTTGAGCGTTACAATAGGTAAGTATACACTTATTGATGATTTTTATGTGATGGAGTTGACAAATGCTAATGTGGTGTTGGGAGTACAATGGTTGTACTCGCGAGGGAGGTTCATAATGAACTACCAAGCGATGGAAATGGAATTCCAACACCCAAATGGAAGCAAGTTAGTACTAAGAGGCATGACCAATGGTGTCCCTCGAGGTGTAGCAACAAACAAAATGGAGGTCATACCCAAGCAAGGAAAATTAACTTGTATGGCATCTTGTAGAAGTAAAAGGCCCATATCACAAAGTAATAGCTTACAATCTTATGAGTCGGGATGCAAAGAGAATGTTGAACATGACACATGCACATTATTGAGAGATTGCAAAGCCCACCTCTTAGTAGAGTACTCCAAAAATAGGGTTGCTTGTCAATTGTTGGATAGACTCATCCATGATGATAGGTACAAGGTAGAAGATGAGATCATCTTCTATGAAGATCAGATATATTTTGTCCCCAAATCTACACTCAGGGAAAAGCTCATTACAACTAAACATAACAAACTAGCTAAAGTCACGTTGGAATTGCACCCTTAAATCAAGGATTGTACAAATATGGAGCAGAGTAGGTTAAAAATTGATGATAAAGGCCACAAAGAAAGCAAATTGTATGACAAAATTCCCCTAAAGTTCATGACAACATTATAAAATAAGGGAATGCAAGACATACTTCTTACTAGAAGCGCTGTAAAAAACATGGAAAGAGTTTGGTAGCAAGAGCTGTGAAATCACAGGACTGTGAAGCTGACCCTCCTAATATGCCAATCGACTGCATGCATTTGAGCTAAGCACCAAATTTTATTATGAAATATTTTCTACACCTAACACCTAAAATGTTGCTACAATCCTTTGAGCCACAAAATATCTTAAGGTTATAACAAGATCTGGAAGTGTTTTTCCATTTGTCTCAGTGTTGGATGGATGTCATGATTGTATTATAGGTTGCCAAAACATTTTTACCTTTCTTCAACAATCCTAAGATTGTAGGACAATGTACCTACTCAATTGTTTCCAAGGTCTTGGTTGATTGTCTGAAGATTGATTGGTTCTTATACAAGGGTGAAATTACGTGAAGAGGATAAGAATGAAAACAGGTCACCTTCAAGAAATGTGAAGGCAACAAAAAAATAGGGACAGATTATGGAAACTACTGTGAACTTGTTACCCCCAGCAAAGGGATGAACTGTCTGTAGTTTATGGTTGGAACAATGGAAGGTTGTTTCTATACTAGGAGAAGGAGTTTCTTTTGAAGTGAAGTGTATTTCAGCAATAACACGGTGGGCAAGGGACAACTTTTGCATAAGGAAATATTCAACCAGTAGTATGATTATTAGGCTACAAGAATAAAAAGGAAGTATTGATATGACAACAGTAAGGGTGGAAGGAAGACTTTTATTTTTAAAATTTGAAGAGGAAATTATGCAGTACCCAGACATGCCATTGCTTGACCACAATCAATCTCAGGAAAGGGGGACTATAATGTCCCCTATGAGATAATTGCCTATGGGAGGATGAAATAGCCTATCCAACCTTGTAGGCTATAGTGTTGATAAAGGGGGCAAAGTTGGAAACCCAATTATCCAATGTTTGGGCAACATTGGGTAAATTTTGGATCGGCTAGGGCAAAATGCCTAAATTGGGGGTTCCACTTGCAACCCCTCATATTGAGAAACCCCATGTGGGAATCTATAAATAGAGAATAGTTTGAATCATTTTGGCATCATCAATTTGGATTGAAATATTTCTGATTTTATTGAGCTTGAGTCTTTGAGGGTTTTAAGACCCCTTCTCTTTGATTAGCTTCGATGGAGGTTATCCCTCCCCATCTAATCCCATTGTCTAGTTACAGTGGCACTGATCCAACCCTACCTAGACACTCTCTTTTTCTTGTTTGGGCACAACATACTTCGTTGGAGCAGTTCTACTCTGACTATGACACACAAGGAAGAATCTATCTGAGGCTATTCATTTGGTCTATTACCAAACAACAAAGGTCATCCGTATTTTTGAAGGGTTGCCATCAAGGTACTCACTACATAGACCGCAAAGCCTTCTCAGTAGTCTCCTAAGTATTTAGTCACTGAGTCTTAGATGAGGAAGGACAAACTGAGGCCAGCAAGGCCTCTATTATGAGAGCAACATCCCTTTCCCTATTGGTTGTAAAACCACTGAGCTCTGGTCCAGAGAGGGATTCCTGTTAGAAGGTGACAGACTAATCTTAGGCCACTACATCTTACAACAGTTCAAACTTCAAACATAATCTGATTTGAGCCATTTCGGCCTACCATAGTGAAACATAGACTGCGACTAGCAATAAACGAAGAGGCTGAGACCTACTGCAACATGTATTCCACTTTGGAACTATTCCGAAGAAAAGAGAAGTTGATTAAGCCTGCCCTAGGACAACAAGTGCTCTTTAGGGCTGTGGGTGTCCTAAGAAAAAGCCGTTGATTCCTGGGTAAGCTACTTTCCAGATTTACAGTTTTTCTCAGGTAAATTTGGGCTCCTGTTGCAGTAGGCTTAGAAGCACAATAGATTAGTATAACATACTTGGATTGGTTATTATACCGGATCAGGTGGATTATTGGATACATTCAATGTTTTTGTTGGACAAATAACTCTATCTTATTATGTGACTGAAGAATCTTACAATTATTTATCTATTCATGGAAAATTATTCAAGAATTATATTGCTATATTTCCCACTGTTAAATATATGAAGAACGGGTGATTGTGTCAGATGTACGAAGACATCCAATTGCCTTGGCCGATGCTACAAAGGCTTATACTGAAGCCACCAACTCGAGTGTTAGGTTCTTGATAGTAGAAAACGAGCGCATGGCTAAGGAATTGCAAGTTGTCCTTGTATGAGGCACAATTGAGATTATGAAAATCTATGCACAAGTGGATCTCCCCGACCTTCATTCTGACAGGGACTAAATTGGACATCCATGTTGAATATCACACTTTGTAGATGATCCAGGCATCCGGCAACTTGGTTAGTTCTTTCTGTATGAGGGGCTCAAGTGATGGATGAACTTTCCTTAGATTTTGCTTAAAAGGCTTGGCCCCTTCCTTGATTGGTATGATGTACTAGATTATTCGTGTGTCATTTGTCTTGAGATCATCGTACGTCCACACAAATACATCATGATACTGTTTGAAAAGGTGGATGAAAGCTTTCCGCTCTTGTGATGTACAACATGTGCCGACATTTACAAACTTTGGATCCTTCTCCATTTTGAGATTAATATGTTTGTTCAACAATGTAGAGCTATGGTTGTGGTATTCATGGGTCCCTGAAAGCGGTTTTGCAATTCGTACAACTTATCAAGTGATACGAAACCCTTGGGGATGAGTTTTCCTTTGCTTGCATTGACTACGTCCTCCAGAGACTGTTTGTGCTTGTCCTCATCTATCGCTGCGTCTTTGAAGACGTCAACGTTAGCCATGAAATGCAGTATCTGTTGATCATCATAAAAAATGTGTAAATTAGTGATGTTGTCTGGGATAGATGGTTTATACAAAATATCAACGTAAAATATATCCCTCAACGGTGACATCCTAGCATCTGCATTTGCCAAGGCATCTGTAGTTTCATTACACATTCTTGGTACTGAAATAATATTAAAATCTTGGAATTGAGAGATAAGTTGCCATACCTCTTGTTGATAGCTCTTAAGACAAGGTGACACACAACGTATAGTGTTATGTACTTGACGCACCACGGTCTCTGAGTCACCTACCACTTTTAGAACAACAACGTTGAAGCTGATGAATTTCTGTAAGCCCAAGACGAGTGCTTCATACTCGGCGGTGTTGTTCGTGCACTCGAACTCCAAGCGACTAGGGATTAAGTGGTTTCTCTGTAGCGGGTCTGTTAAAACACAAATTGCTCCAGATCCCTCCTGCATATTGGATCCGTCAAAGTACATGGTCCACATATCATCTGTACAAGTACCGCTTGCCGCACTAGTACTACTATCACTATTGTTAATATTGTTCAAGTTTCATTCTTTCCAGTTGGGCAGGGAAGGAGACCCAACTGTGTGTCTGGTGGGGCAGGGGATTGCTCTGTAAGATAATACCCCAACTGTGTTTCCAGAAAGTAATTGCCAAACATAAGTTCTACGAAATCCAACGGTTCATTTTCTCCATTCAAGGGAGTCACGTTGTGTTTCATGTATCTCTTTGAAAACACCTAAATTTGGTTGTTTCTTTCCTTGTACGAAAGCCATAAGTGTGACCAGTCAGTGGAAAAGTATCCTTACATCTTGCTTGACCAGTCTTTGCTAAGAAACACACCGTATGCTTTTGGGACGTCCACAACTACAATATTGATGCATTGATGAACTTGGTCATCAGATGATAATTGGATGATCACATCCTGAGCTCACCAATGGTTGGTACGCATGTCTTGTCTAGCCAGATGATCTTCAAACTAGTCTTATTCCATTGAGCATTGACCTTATTAGTAATGGAGAGTGGCATGACATTGACTGAAGCGATAGAATCAACCAAGCAGTTGTGAACATTGAAATTGAAGATTTCAAATGATAGCAGGAATGGTGGGCAGAGTGAGTTCGCCTCCTCCATGAGGAGCGTGTTAAGCATAGATGTGAGCGTGTCAGGAGACTTACTTGATCCCTTGCTGGAAGAGGTAGCATCACATGTAGAGTTTTTCCCAAGTGCTTGAATATGAATGTCCCGCTGACTCGTGATTTTGGTGAGTTCATACAGGGATATGTTTGCACGAGTCTTCTTCATGTCTTCTACAATGTTATAGTCCAAAGAGGGGAGACTCACCGAGGTGTCTAGGGGTGGAACTGAGTTTGTGGTTTCTGGTGGGTTGCTTTTGTCTTTGCTTCTTGTGGAAACACTCTTCATTGAAGTTGACTTCTTGGACTTGCTTTGAGTTTTCTATGTTGATTTAACCAGTGGACCTACTATCCTTAACATATCTGGTCTTATTTTATCTCTCGATATGCAAAACATAGTGGGGACCCCTTGGCTTCTCGAGTTATATTAGTTGTTTTTCTTCGGGGTTGGACTGTCACTCAGAGGCTCCTTCTCGGTGGTGGTCTTCTCGGTTGCGCAAGTACTTTGATACATGTTTATTACATGCCTAGTACTTGGGGATTCATCATATGCAACAAATTCTTCTTCTTCATGCTCATTCCACGTTCCATTCTGGGCACATTCTTTCTGAGTTCTTGTCATGGTGAAATGCGTAGTATGAATATGTCATGAGATGGTCAAGGTTTAGAAGGGATCTGCACAAATTTGGCTAGTTGGTTGCTACTTGAAGCTAGATTCTTCTTCGACGGGTACTACGAAGGCCTGCTGCTCACGATTGTCTCATTTGTCCGTTGTTTAAGTTCAACAACTTTGATAGTCAAGGACTTGATTAGACGAGTAAGGCTTTCAATGTCATTTGCTTCCTTTTCCTTAGCCTTACTCACAGAGGTCTAAAGCCTCTTTCCTGTGTCTTTGGGGTCCTTAGCAGATTCATCATCTACAATGACTCCAATAGTGTGTAGATATTTCTCTATGGAAATAGCCTCTTCAAAATTTTCTATCAATGTTGGTCTTGTAGCTCACTTGATGAACTACGCAACACTGGTCGACAATCTAGACCTGTAGTAGTCGATGGTGATGGAGTCACGAGGTTTGGTGTCTGCTGAGAACTTGTTCAGAATGTGATTATACCTCTGATTGAAATCTTTAACCTTTTCTTTTTGCTCCATCTTGCGACTACCCAACTCTTTCAACAACATGACGGGGGTCTTGTCTTCAGCGAAATTTTCAAGAAAGATCCGTTTGAACACCCCCCAGTTCTGGATGGAATATGGTGGAAGGTTGTGGTACCATACAGCTTCTCTACCATCCAAGGTACATGGAAATAGATTGCATGCAACATCTTCATAACATACCTCAAGTGTTTGAATATGTAGGTAGAACATGTCTAAGTGATCTTTTGCCTTCACTGTCTTGTCAGGGTCATATTTTGTTAAAAGCTTCTCTACATGTCTCACCATCTTGTGCAGGATGCCCGAGAGTGCCAATGGGCCTAGAGTCATCCATTCTAGATTTTTTTCTTCCATGTTTCCCTCTTCATCATCGTCCTCCTCCTTTTTTGAATCTGATGGTTCTTCTTCTGATTCTATTGGTTCTTTGTCCTTTTCTACTCCTTCATTTCCTTCCCTTCTACCTCCTCCACTAGAACTTGAGCCCGAGAGTAAGAGGTTGCCTTCTTTTTCCTTTCAAAATATTGGAGGTTCCCCTTCTTTCTCCACAAATTTTGCTAGCTCTTCAAGAGTGGCGAAGATATATTCTTCCACAAATGAAACTACCACTCCTGTGAGGGTTGTCTTTTCCTTCCTCTGAAAATATGGAAGAATGTACACTTCCAGAATCAGTCCAACAACTTTTGCGAATTGAAGGGTGATGGGATGGACAACTTGGATAAGATGATACAAGATTTCATGTTTGGGTCTTGGAGGTGAGAAATGACCAACTTCAGAATTGTGCGTAGGAAAGGGGGAGTGAATGTTACTGCCTTGACCAGATGATGGATGAGTGGGGCCGGTGGGACAATCAACCATAAAATACTAGTGGCCCTCCTTCCAGTGCCAAATTTTTTTACAGTGTTGGACTCACCAACATTCCAGGGATCTCCTCGGTATGAAGACCCAACTAGAACTCACATCATTTGGTGTGGGAGTCCCATTCAGTACGATGGGCCAATTTCAATTCTCTTAGAGATTTGCCTTAGCTCTTGTTGTTCAACACATGAGAGTGTTATGCTGGTATCTTTGAAAAGAGAGGTGAGTGTTCCTGGTGAGTGCGTAATGTAACCTGTGTCTAGGTTCTCTTACTGCAAAGGGGGAGAGTAAACTAAGCCTCTTAGTGAAAGGTAGTAGTACCACCTAGGAAGAGACACACGCAAACCAAAAGAGGCTTGTCCAACATCCAATGGAATAGTCCATAGCGAATGCACAATCATTAAAACTGAAGTACAAGGAAAAACACGTACACCATCCAACAAAGTAGTCCACATGGATGTGAAAGTCATTATAACCAGTGAATAAGAAAGGTCTGTCTAATATCCGGTAGAGTAGTCCACAAGGAAGAGACAACAATGATAGCCAATACAACACATTCCCAATAATGTAAATAATAAAACAGCTGAAGTAGTTCAACTATCTTAGTACATGTGAAACAAACATGCATTACAAATGCCGAAAGAATAACATTACAACATCTACAAAACATGCATGAAAACATGATGGACTTAACAATCTTCTATAGCAAGCAAAAGTTCCAAGATACATCTGCACACCATACATCACTAGTCCTAGTTGTGGAACATTGGAGCCAGTCCTCACTCCTCAAATAACTGACTTAAACTATCAAGGCTATGTGGGAGGAGCCAAGATGAAAAGTCATTTTCATACAATGGGAGTGGTATATATAGCTAAGGGTGATGCTTGACCCTTGTGACTCTTGGACTACCCTCATGATTGTTCAACTTCCTATGAATTTTTAACTGACATGAATCTTCATCTTCATGTGTGCGTCCATTGGATTTTCAATTTACATTACATTCGGTTACAAAAAATATGGCCCATAGTATTGATGTGGCCTTAACAACTCATGACACAACTTGACATGAAACTACTAACATGGACTAGATGGATGTGTGGCAATGTCAAGTTGTTGTTGCTGCCGAGTGATGGATGTGCTTTGTCTTCTCCTCTGCATGGCTTGATGTTGTAGGGTCTTCAATGGTCTTGGTCTTGTAATATGGTTACATTCATGTGGTCATTTCACTTTATCATTGATGATCTTCTTTCGTCCATCCAGTTTTAAGTGAGCCTTCTAGCATGTACGCTCCTTCTTCATCCTGTCCATCATCTCACCACGATCTATTGGTGTACCTATTCCTGTAATTCACTCATGACGGGACAACATCAAATCCAAAACCTCCTAGTCTAAGATGATGCATTGTTTGCCATGGTTTGGGCCCAACTTGGAATAGGGCCCAGTAATTGCGCACTGTGCAGTTTTAGGTGACAGGGTGGGAGATTGGTCACTGAGACTGCGTGGAGCACAACTCAGGCTTGGATGAGGAACTTCAGGGCACAATCTTCACTGTCGGGAAAAATTGTGTAGTGGCCACTGGGAGGCAGGATTTCAAAGTTGAGGTCACCAATGGTAGAGTAAGGTGGGATCCTAGGAGGCACCTCTACACAGTTTTCCGAGGGAAGAAAAGACAGGGAAACGACAGGATAAGAGAGGACAATTCTGTGCATATTTTGAGAGTAGTGAGTTCCAGCTGAGGGAAGACACTGGGAGGACACCTATGATCAGTTCTGGGAGGCAAAGCAGGCTCAGGTCTCTGCACATTACAGGGTTCCAACAGTCAGGGAGGAGGCTTGATGTCTAATCTTGTGAAATGCGCAGTTCAGGTTGGCTCTGAGGCAGTTTCTGCGCAATTCTGGGAAGGAAGACAAGTTGCTCGCTTATGGGATTGCAGTGTAACTGCCTCAGAGGAAAAAATCAAGCACTATGTAGTTCTAGGTAGCAAAACATCATCACTGAGGGTTGAGACTGCGTAGTGCAATCCAATCGGGGTTTAGTGAGAGGGGGGTTGTATGGTCAGAAGGATTTTCAGGAAAATGGCTAAGTGTTGGAAGCAAGTGTACCTATGAAGACTTGACATTGCGATCACGCACTTAACATACTTCGACAACATGATGACATTTACCACTAGGATAGCAAGACAAAACATTTCCCTCTTTGATATTTTCTAGAGCTAAAAGCAACAAGTGCGAGACTTGAGATAGACCTTCGGATGACCGTGATGACACTTGCCCGACAATGCTTACAAATTTTTGTATGAGTGCTACAGATGTATACATATCTAGGAAAACTCAAACAGACAAAGACAAACCTTCTAAATCACTAGAACATGACCGCAAGTCATGCAAAAGCAATGACCATGCCAAAATATGACAATTGGTCAAACAAGAAAAAGGGGTGAAAAGATTGAAAGGGAGCTCATAGAATGAGCCCGAGTGTTTGCAACCATAAAGGAAAAACCAAGGAAGGCTCAAAAAATTGAGTACAAGACAAAATTTTTGAGGGTGTTGCAGCTACTACAACACACAGAAACTAGATACAATAGCTCCACCCAATACTACTATAGAAAATCAAATTAAGGCTATTGAAATTTAGCTTGGAAAAAATGAATATTAATTCCCAGCTGCAAGCCTAGCAGCAAAAAAACTCATAGAAATTCTTAAGAGAAATATCATTGCTTTTGCCTAGGATTATACTGACATCAAGGGAATTCCTTCCAATTTATGTATACATCATATCTATATAAAGAAGGATTCCCAACCTATTAGGCAACCCTAAAGGAGGGATAATCTAACATTGAAGGAATTGCAAATTTTGTTGAATGAAAACTTCATTTACCCTATCTGCCATAGTAAGTGGGTCTCACCTCTAGTCATTGTCCCTAAAAAGAATGGGAAATGGCAAGTGTGTGTTGATTATCAGGAACTAAATAAGGCTACTTTAAAATACTATTTACCCTTGCATTTCATTGATCAAGTCTTAGACGCCCTAGTAGGGAATAAATTATTTTCTTTTCTTGATGGATTTGGTGGCTACAATCATATCTAAGTAGCCCTTGAAGATCAAGAAAAGACAACATTTACCTATCCATAGGGAATTTATGCATAGCAAGTACTTCCATTTGGGTTATGTAATGCTTTGGTAACTTTCTATCAAGCCATCCTTTGGATATTTTCTGACTTGACCATTGATTGTGTTGAAATATATGTGGACGGTTTTGTTGTATATGGGGAAACTTTTGAAGAGGCCTTGAGGAATCTTTAAAAGGTATTGGTTTGATGTCAAGAGACAAACCTTTCTCTCAGTTATGAAAAATTTCAAATGCTCCTCACTAAGGGAATTGTGTTAGGACGTCATATCTCTTTTGATGGAATCAGGGTGGAACTCACTAACATAGAAGTAATCCTTAAATTATCAACCCCAGTTACACAAAAGGATGTCTACAACTTTCTAGGATATGCAGATTACTATTGAAGATTCATAGAGATTTTTAGGTATATAACCTCCCCATTATTCATCTCCTAACAAAAGTTGTTGACTTATATTGGACAGATCAATGTCAACAGGCATTTCATACCCTTAAATAAAAAATATCCACTGCTCCTATTTTGTGAGGCCCTAATTAGTCCCCGCCTTTTCACATTCATACCAATGCCTCAAATACTGTCAATGGGGTTGTATTAGGACAAAAGGAAGAACAAAAACCCTACACCATTTATTATGTCAACAATAATTTAACCCTAGATGAATTAAATTACATTGTAACCGAAAAATAATTCCTTGTAGTGGTTCACGCCGTCAACAAATTTTGCCATTATATTACCGAATATCCTATATTCATACACATTGATCACTCTACCATTAAATATCTTATGAATATTACTCATGGTAGAGTGACGAGGTGTCTTTTTCTTCTGCAAGAATAGGACATTACTATCCTTGACAAGATAGGAAAGGAAAACATTATCGCTGATTTTTTATCATGACTCCATAACAAAGATGAATATGATCTTACAAAATATGTTTTTCCAAATGAACATTTGTTTGCTTTATCTACTAATACACTCTGGTTTGCATATATTGCTAATTATTTGGTTGCAATGAAAGTCCTACAACATTTATCGCCAAGGGAATGTCGAAAATTTATCAGAGACAATGCTATGGACTCCTGGATTCAAGATTACCTATTCTGAACTAGGCTTGATCTTATTATTAGGTGATGTGCTCAGGGAGATAAAATTTATGATATCTTGAAGGCCTGTCATAATGAACCTTGTGGGGGGGGGGGGGGGGGGAGAATTTTCTTACAAAAGAACCACAAAAAAAGTCTTGTACAAAGGATATTATTTCTTTAAGGGTATTAACATGCATTTGTTACCCTTAAAGTAAAAATATCCACTGCTCCTGTTTTGTGAGGCCCTAACTAGTCCCTGCCTTTTCACATTCATACGGGTGCCTTATATACTATCATTGGGGCTGTATTAGGACAAAAGGAAGAACAAAAACCCTATGCCATTGACTATGTCATCAAGAATTTAACCCTAGATGAAATAAATTACGTTGTAACCGAAAAAGAATTCCTTGCAGTGGTTCACGCCGTTAACAAATTTCACCATTATATTACGGATATCCTGTATTCATACACATTGATCACTCTACCATTCGATATCTTATGAATATTACTCATGGTAGAGTGACAAGATGTCTTCTTCTTCTGCAAGAATATGACATTACTATCCTTGAAAAGAGAGGAAAGGAAAACATTATCATTGATTTTATATCATGACTCCATAACAAAGATGAATCTAATGTTACAAAAGATGTTTTTCCAAATGAACATTTGTTTGCTTTATCTACTAATACACCCTGGTTTTCATATATTGCTAATTATTTGGTTGCAGTGAAAGTCCTACAATGTTTCTTGCCAAGGGAATGTCAAAAAGTTAGCAAAGACAATGTTATGGACTCGTGGATTCAAGAGTACCTATTCTAAACTAGGCCTAATCTTATTATCAGGTGGTGTATTCGAGGAGATAAAATTTATGATATCTTGAAGGTCTGTGACGATGAGCCTTGTGGGGGGAAATTTTCTTACAAAATAACCACAAACAAAGTCTTGTAACAAGGATATTATTGGTCATCTATCTTCAGGAATGATAAGAAGTATGTCAGAAGCTGCAGAAAATGTCAAAGAATGGGAAAACTTGTACAATATGATGAATTGCCATTGTAACCACAAGTTATGATAAAGCCTTTTGAAAATTTGGTTCTTGACTTTGTAGGGTTGGTTAACCCACCATCAAAGCGGAAGGTATACATTTTAGTGTGTATGGATTATGTAACTAAATGGGTTGAATCCAAGGCCCTACCTAAGGAAATTGAACAAGTAGTGGCTAATTTCCTATATGAAGAAACCTTTGCTCATTTTTCCTTCCCACAGGAAATTGTTTACAAATCAAGGGTCTCAGTTCACTTCCAATCTCATCCAATCTAATACTGAGAAATTCAAAATTAAGCACTAGATGTCCACTCCGTATAATCCTCAGGAAAATGGAAAAGTAGAAGTTAGTAACAAGGTTCTAGAGACTATCTTGACCAAGGCTGTACAAAACCATCACAAGGATTGGGCCGAGAAACTCCCAAAGGTTTGGTGGATCTACAAAGTCACTTAGAGGAATTCCATTGGTTTTACTCCTTACGATCTTGTATATGAGAAGCAGGTTGTCCTCCTTATTGAGTTTGGAATCAAAACACTAATGATAAATTTGAAACTGTGAATGGACCTCCCCAAGGCTTAGTACCATCAATTGGATGACCTCAATGAAATTTACTAAATCTTCTAGGATGCCATACAACATATAATTCTTGTCCAACAACAACGAACAAAGTGGAACGAAAAATTCATCAAGAAGAAGAAATTTATAGAAGGAGACTAAGCTCTCTTGTTTGGATCGAGATACAAGGATTTCAAAGGGAAATTCTATACATGATGGCTAGGGCCATACAAAATTGAAAATGTATCCGACAATGCGTCTATAAAGCCCTGCACTATTGATGAAGCATGGACACCATTAATGGCCAATGAGCATCGATTTAGGTTATATAAAAATCCCAAGTCCAAAGAAGAATTCATTAAGGAGTTTGTAAAGAAATCAAATCTAGAAGTTGTAGAAAGGGTGGATGATCCACCCACTTTTGTGACCTCTTAATTTCTAGTCTAACGATAAAAAGGAAAAGAAGAAGATATGGCAGCGAAAACTTGGTTTTTCGGGTGCTACCAACACTTAGTGATATTAGAAAACTAGGTACTTGCTAATATCTCTAAGGGAAAAATAATTCTAGTTACAAAAACATTTTGAGGTATAATTGGACATACTTATGATGACCAAGAACTCGACTAACAGAGTTCGATAAAAAAAATAAGAAAAAGAAGAAAGAAAGAAAGATGTTATATATATATTATATATATATATATCATCTTGTTTTATTCAACATGACATTGGATATTGCCATGTGGTCCAATCACATTATCAATCTCATGGGTTATGTTTTTACATGATTGTTAAGGATAATGGTAGCACCTTCAAGGCCACCTCTCAAGCTAACCACCCAAGAGAAGGAAATGAATAGCACAGTTATATACTACATGCTCCTCATCATGGGTCAGGTGCTCTTTAAACATTTCTTTGATTTCTTTTCTGAAATGATTTTAGGAAACTAGTAATATGTTAAGAATATCATGAGCTTGCATAATGATACTTGCCTCCTAACCTTCTCAAAATCCTTTCCTCCCTATCCCTTATAGCCTAAGCCTAAGACCATTGGTTGTTTTATGACCGATATCTCATTTTGTGGACTTTATGTGATAATTGTTTCATAAATCAATGACTACTTTAGGTCATCCTTAATAATTGCATGATGCGCCATTACCCAATTTCATAGCCAATGTATCGTTTATGCAACCTATGTCATTATTTTGTAACTTGAAATGTCATTTTACACTTAATGCGATTCGGGTGGTACCATCAGTTACAAAATCACGATTGCACAACTGTGTTATGTGTTAATTCGTAGCCATTTCATAGCCGCATGGTCTGGCCTTGATTTTGAAAACATTTATGGAAACACATGGGTAGTCTCGAGGTGATTTGGCACAATTTCAATATATATTTAAACAAATATTGATGATGTGATCACCATTGGAACAAGCAATACAAGGTGTAGTAAAGTGAATAGGGGAGATTGCAGAGGCCGTAGTGGAAAACTATTGGAGGCACACCAACCTGAGTTGAACCATATGATATCTAGGCCATTCACAGGAACCCAACGATCAGGGAAGTTTTGTCAGAGTGGAATGGGTTACATTCCTTGAAAAATTGTAGGGGAATGACACCCAAATATCCATAGAGTTTTCTAATACCTTGAATGGAGCTCAAGATTTGGTACACCAGCTCATGGTCATCATGAAGTAAGAAACCCGTGCAGTGGTGACCAAGCTTCCACAAGATGACGAAAGTTGGCAAAAGAACCATACAATATCTGGTGAAAGTTGATGTTCATTTCTTAAAAGGCCCTCACCATTACCTGATTTGAAATAGAGGATTCGATGAGAAGCATTGCAACTACTATGGAGAAATGCTGTTTAATTTGTTCAGAAATTCACTACGTGTGAAGGGCACTTTAGTAAGGTTTACCACTATCACATATGAATCCTTATGCATCTGGAAGTTTTAAAATTATGAACATGCCTTATTATCGCTTGAAGATCTTAACATAGATGACCGTAGTAGTTTGCAAGTGGAAAAATCTTCAGGCCACATCATTTCACCAGGGACTGATCAAAATTATAATTATTGATGAGTTAAGGTGGCTTGGCATCCCTTGGGGTCAGTACTCATGGAGGCTAAGGACTAAGCCATGGGAAAAAGTCTTACTAGTGATAAAGAAATTAGTTACTGAGAAAGGAAAGGGGTCTGCGCCAACAGATAAACCCCGCTGCTGATATCCTGTGAGAGCTACATGATAAGAAAAAGGAAAAAAAGTCACATAGGAATACGTGGAAATCATTGGAGATAATGGCTCTGAACCTATGGGTGAGGATGCCATTATAGAAGTCGACCATCTATTCCAAGATGAGGCCACAAAATTTAATATCGGGACATTAAATGACAAGCTAAGGAGGTGCAAGACTAAGGGTAAGTTTTTTTGCCTTGGCCATTTTGTTTTTGTAGTTTAGCTTATTAGAATTTGTTGAAACAAAAAAAATGCCTCTTATTGCAAAACCAAAAATTGAAAGCCCCACTACAAAAGGACAAACCAAGGTTTCATAACTTAAACACCCTCCAATCTATTATTTAATGTTAGTTTTGTTGTGCTAATTTCAATTACAAATTTATAAACTTGTGCTTTTTCATTGCTTCTTGTGCATGGTTCTCTTATGGTGATTGTGATTGTAAATAGGTAAATTTCATCAAGTTTAATGTGACAAACATGAACAAAATAGCTTCAAAAAAAAGTATTGAACAAAAGACATTCAAAGTACAATAAACCATCAACAAGAGCATTTAACACAATGTTTTGATGAAGGAGTTCACCTCTCCTAGGCTACATCTCCTTGGTTCAGCTTCCATG
Organism: Pinus taeda; assembly: GCA_000404065.3. NCBI lineage: Eukaryota > Viridiplantae > Streptophyta > Pinopsida > Pinales > Pinaceae > Pinus > Pinus taeda. Next base: position 23,065 of record APFE030145557.1, on the reverse strand, counting down.
GCTTGGGCCTTTGTATTAGATCAACATGGAAAAAATGTTGTTTACAAAGCTCTACTTCTCCTCATACCTACACTAATGTGTTCAGAATGTCAAAATTAGCTAGGAACACCTTCTCTTGAGCTCCATTTGGTCGAAAATTTCCCTAGCTATGACTCAAACAATCTTTTCCTAGAAAAGCTCCTCCAAAACTGGGATAACTCTAGTTAGAGCTGCTAAATTTGGGGTTGGCGCCAAAAATGGTGGAGTCCACTAAAATTCCACCGATTTAAACTCAAATTTAATTAAATATAAAAACAGGTTTAATTAACCACTAATATGCAATTAGTGCATTAACTGTGCGATTAGGGCTAACCATAACCATTGAAAGATTTGGTGGAGTGGACACATGGCGCAATAAATGTTAACCGTCGCATTAAAGTTTGTGGAGCCGACAGATGGCATAACCATTTGTTGTAATGGTGGGTGTGTTCACTTATCTATGGTAATCGTCACAGTTGGAGCCACTGAATGACATAACCATAACCTTAACCCTTTTACATGTGTTCACATGTGAACTTTACTAACAATTTGTGGTGTGGTTTTTGGACCGTTTTCCATAGCGGTGGTTGTGTTCACACGGAGAAGGCTGGTCCTCCCCTAACTGTCAACCCAAATTGCAATAAAATTCAAATACATTTTGTGTGCTATAACGGTTAAGTCATAAACGTAGTAGAGTTAGTATAAGTCGTGGACTGTAAAGGGGAGGTCGCGGGGTTGAACCCCAATGCCTCCATATAAATTTTGTTGAACTATTCCGAATATTTCCTAGGCCGTTGGGAGGTGCCACGTGGAGGTCTCTAGGCTTGCCACGTGGCATTCTCTCATTGGTCTAAAACTACCCAATAGAACTGCGCCAATGCTTGCCACATCACCAACTGCACCCAATCACATTATGACACTTGTCGAGACATGATTGAACGTTGACCAAGTTGACCCTGCCTAGTCGCTTGCCATGTCAGCAGTACAGACTATAGTGACTGGGCATTATTTTTTGCAAATTTCGCCTATTTAGCAAAGCGAACAAAACTCAATAAATTCCTCATATGAACTTGGTTTTCAGTGAAACAAGTTGTGTTAGGATCATTTTCCAGAGATGGAAGCGGTTGTTCAGGTTTCGAGCCATTCTGAGAATGATTTTTGAGCTAAATATTAAGCACCTAATCACCCTCCTTGAAGCCATTAACCAGGTTGAGGGCCAGGAAGTCAAGGCAAAACAATAGTCACAAGAGTGCACTATTGAGGCATGACACCTCATCAATAATATTTTGGATGACATTGTCTTGAGCACATATGCCTTTCTCCAACTTAAGTGAGATTTTCCTTAGCTATGAATAAAGGGGTTTGACCTTGGTATTATTGATAAGGAAACACATTGCCAAATTATTGAGAAGGTGTGGAAACATTGGTTTACTATGTAATTAGCTCAGGAGGCGAAATGGAGAGCAGAAATTGGGAAGTGGAAAGAGAAGTATACATAGGAAGAAGGCCTTAAGAAAATTGCGCGTGAATTGGGATTACAGGTTGTCACATGTTGGGTACCCTCTTTGGTGTACCCAATATTTCTACATGAACAATGCGTGACCTTCCAACATAAAAAAATCATGGCAGGTTAGCCTTATATGGTGAATCAACCACAATAATTTATTGATTCTTATTTCAATGTCTAAAATGTAGATCAAAACCTCTTATGTGATCTTTGTCTCTTTAATTTTATCTTGATAAAGAATTCGCAATGGAAACCCAATCCTTATGTGGGGGATGTACACCTCCAAACTCTGATGTCTTATATATCTAACCTGATATAATGGAACAAATGATTCAATTTTTATTGGAGAATGGAGACTATAGAAGAATATTCATTCGTTGGGCTTGTCTATGATGACCTGCGCAAGGTTAGGATGGATCCAGGAGGTGCTATTACCATTCAACAAGATCAAAGGTATGTGTTTATATAGTTCAAAATCTAGTTAGGACCAAATCATTTAGGGCCCTTCTAATCACATATGACATTTGGGATGGATTACCCAAGTATGTCAAATAGAGGCACCCACTTGGGTACCTTTATTTTAGTTTGGCTCTTAACATGGCTTCCTTCTATGCTAGCTCTGTATTAAGTTATGGGGAAAGATGGATAGGTTTTCGATTCCACTTTCCCCTCATTTGATGTCCTAACATATTCTATTAAGAACTTATTGAGTGGGATGAACATGAGGAGATGAACCGTTGGAAGGAGTTGGAATGATGTATGGATTATTATTATGCAAGGTAATTTTTTCACCAATCTTATGCCTATAGTGACATAGATGTTGGACTTCCCGAGCATAATGATGGTGTTGCATGAGGACCTGCAACAAACTTAGTGGGGGGAGATGATGGGCTAGGAAATTATGTATTTTTCTATGAAGTCACCCTGCTATATTTTGACCAAATCACCCTTTTTCCACCTTATAATTATTATAAATCCCTGTATATACCCCGGGAAACTCAAGGTATGATTACTTGTTGTTAGTTGTCTTATTATCATTTCTACATTAAAATTAAAGGATGCTTAAGAATTATTTCGGTATATGTATGCATGGAATAAAGGGCACTAATTTAAGCGATTGAAGAGATAGAATTATCCATCATTTCCAGATATTAATGCCTTGATCAAGAAATCAACAAGTGTGGTATTTTCCCGAGAAGGAAACAGGTGGCAAGATACTCAGATTTGGAGAAATCACAAGCACATCACATGAAGTGGAGCAATGCAAGATTTAGCATATGGTGAGAAGCGCGGTCCGCCTTGGTACATCTTGTTGCAAATAGTTGCAGACTATTTTAGGAGATGTTACATGTAGTTTTATTTTCCATCCGATTCATTATTAGTAGATTCAAGAGATAGAATCTTCCAACCAATAAATCCAAAAAATTTCACATCTCAACATAGTGATTAAGTCCCATATCCTTTAAATGTAAGCAATGCAACTTCGGTATAGCCTTGTGAAACATTGAGAATGAATCAAATTTTGTACATTCAAACCTTTTCTCCACCCCACAACACAAAGGCTCTATTTATAATGTATACTTTTCCTTACTAAGATTTACAAAAAATAATTATAGGTAAATCACAACTTGAGTTAATCATGATGCCTAATATTTTGGTTCATAGAGCTCTTGTTCAAGATAAAATGGGTTGTAGGATGTTTGAAAAAGTTAACATAAACCATGGGAAAAGGATCAACACTTTTAGAAAATGAAATTGTGATACATGAGAAAAGATGCAATGTAGTGGCCACTAGCTAAATGGAAACATAGTAGCATCTTGGAACACTAATATATATAACAAAATGTATCCCCAAAAGTATAGATGTGCCATATAAATTGAATGGTAACTCCATTATCTCCTTCCTCCTTTTAGTATCATATATCCATTCACTCACCATATTTTGTTAACTCCACTAGGGAGTTCCCATTAAACCTTCCCCCTTTGGATTGAAGGATTCCTCTCCTAGTTATCCTTATTTTGATTTGGCTCATGGGGAATTATCAACCCATAATGGCATCAACATTACTATCCTTATTCCTTATCCAATCTATACCTAATCCTCTCAATTTGGTTCTCTAAGATGGGGACAAAGAGGGAGGTGCCTTAAGCTAAGTACACATTCAAAATATCCCTTTCATCAAGATAATAATTCACCTCAATGTCTCTATAACACTAAACTCATTGATTGTCCTTAAATTAAGTACCCATCTCAATTGTGAATGAACATTGATAAAGCTAAATGATCAGAGTTTGTGCTCAACAATTTCCCTTGTAAATAGTATGAGTACAATATGGTATCCTCTTGTGACATTTTAGTTTGTAGGCAATTGAAGCATGAGCACATCATGCTTTTCATCTAGATTGTTCCTTCTCTCACAAGGATGAATGCTAACGTATATTGTGGAGGAGAAGTTCCCTTGCCACTTTAGACCTTTTGCTTTGTTCCCAAATCATATGGTAGGCATCATCAATGAATAAAATATTCTCTTGGAGTGCATAGTTTGGGTTTCCAGAAGATTCCATCCTTGTAGCCTCAAAAACTAAAATCCTAGATTGAAGTTTTAGAAGTGACCCAAAAGCCAAAGAACAGGGGGAATCTCTAGATTTTGGACATATAAATGATCGTTTGAACCACCAAAATAGTGTTGGATGTCGTCAAAAAATCAAGGTGTCTCCTTGATATAAAGTCCCAATTAGACCTCACACCATTTGGAGTAGGAGCCCCATCTGGGAAATATATCTGGATGCCATATCCTTAATGCTTTTCCCCGCTATAATAAAAGACACAAGAGAAATGCATATGATTTTGAGATAAACAAGTTAGCCTTGTGATGCATTCAATTGCAAAGTGTATAATGGTTCTTTCACATAAGGGAAAAGAAAGTGAGTCTTTAAGAGAAGGGTAACAATGTTATCCTAGAAAAGACACACACATATATTTGAAAGAACCATTAGTTATCTTGCAAAATAGTTCACAAAGAAATAACGATCATGAAAACAAGAGATACACAGTTCAAAGTTGCATACTAACGCCAATAAAATAGTTCATTTTCACTAGTATGTAGAATCATAAACATACACCACAAACAATGAAAGAATAGTCTTACAAGCATTCATGATATATGCATGAAAGAGTGTCAACACCAAGAGCTTCAAATTAAGTGAAAGTCCCAAGATACAACATTACAATGATACATCACTAGTTCCAATAGTGGAATGTTAAGCCATCACTTGCTCCTTAAAAGACTTATCTTCTCTCCTATGGCTAGGTTGAGAAGCCAAGGTAAAATTCCTTTGCTTGAGCTATGGGGGCGTATATCTAAAAAATGAGGTGACTCTCCACCTCTCTTGTGACTCTTGAGCTTCCCTCGTGACCCTTGAGCTCCCATGTGACTTTTAAATTTCCTATGAGACCTGTGAGATTCTAAATGATTCTTCACATTCCAAGTGTGACCCTTGGGCTTCCACACATTTTACATTTTCTCATTTTTCGAAAATACAATATTACATTTCCACAAATTTGTGGCAAAATACATTGACAACACATGCCTTTTACGGTGATACTTTGAGAAGCCATGACTTAGCGATGGTGACATGGAACTTCATTATAGTGTATTAATGCCAAGATTTTATTCTTGTTTCTATCTTCACATCTACATGATAGGCCTTGCTTGCACTTCATCTTCATCCCTTAAGAGGTTAGTTATGATACATAGTCTTCCATGTGATCCTGATAATTAGTCTTCCGTCGTGATCTAATGTCCCTTTATCTCTTTTCTTGATGATTTTTTGTGTTTTCAAATTCATAAATGACTTCTCATATAATATCCTTTCCATTCTACTTGAGCATCATCCTACCATGTCAAGATAATAAGACTTGCAAATGGAGTTCACTCATGAAAATATGACATTAGTCCCAAAATATCCTAGTCTATCCTATTTCTCATGCAACATACTAGCTGAGATGGGACAATGTGAAAGATTAAGGAGAAGGCCTAAGGATTGCACAGTGCACAAGAGCATGAGTCAGGGAGTGAGGGACTAGGCACTGTGACTACGTAGTGCACAGTGGCTAAGAGAGTGGGAGACATGACTATGCAATTAAGGAAGTTAGGGAGGCAACGATGAGAAGCCTAGCCACTGTGATTGCAAAATGAAAAATTATGGAAGGGAGGGTCAATGTAATGCATATTTGAGCACTACAAAGATTGAAACATGACCTGAATATTGACTGGAAGTGCACAGTGCATAGTGAAGGCAAGGCTAGTCAAGGATAACGCAGTGGGAAATTGTAGTTGACAGTGACTGAGCACTGAGATTGCGCAGTGCAGAGTTGATCGAGGTAATGCTTTGTGACTGTGCAATGTGCAGTTCCAAGAGGTAGATGGTGCTCCACTGAGGCTTGTGACTGTGTAGTGTGCAATTTAAGGAGACATGAAGGTTGGTGTTTGTTCGGATAAGTTACGAAGACAAAGAAAACTATGAAATTGAATAAGTGTGGGATCAGTAAGGTAGAAATATGAGAGAAAAAGCATATAACAGGACTTGAACATGATCACACACTCATACAGGTCAACCATATGAAAATGAGACACTCAACACCCAAAATCAACATGTATCCATTGAAACAACAATAAGACGACACTTACCTTCAAGTGCGACACATAAGATATACCTTTCGACACAAGTGTTGACTGCAACAAGAAAGTGCGCAATAACTTAAAGGATAAGTCCAATGCATGTCCCTATGATAGATTAAATATGATAGATGGAATCCACTAATGCAAGAGAAAGCACCAAAGATACCTCTTATAGGTGTGCCATAACTGCCTTTCACAAAGAAAGACACATCCCTTAACAAAAGAAGACAGTTTGAATTCCTTCAACAAGGGACTTAGAAAATTAGGAAGCAAGTCTGGGATGACTTTAACAACTAGAAACAATAGTTCACATGATCAAAGGGAGGCTCCAAATTTTGAATATAGGATGACATTTGGAGGGTGTTGTAGGAGCGATAATACACTGTAAACTAATTCCACATGAAAAATAACGTAGACAAATGAAATTTTAGTTAAGGGAAGTACATTTGCAAAATTTTTATAGTGGTTTCAAATTATAGACAATGGAATGATAAGGCAATTCCATATATTGGGTCTTTAAAGGGAACTATGTATCATTCATGAACTAATCTAGCATCTAGGCTCATATAATGATTACAATTTGGCTCTTGGGTATAGAAAAATAATAAGAATGATGGAAGAAATATGAATAAGATAGTTACTTGGTATTGTGTAAAGGTTCATGAAGACCTCCTTGCCTTGTTTTATCCCCTTCCATTGCTAATTTGAACCTCTACTAATTTATAATAAGAAAAAAAATGCATTTAATGGATTACATGGAGAGTTATGTGAACCCTAAAAATCACTTGCAACAAATTTCCTCTCAACCAATGATAAGGATTTGTTTATTACTTTTGCTTATATTCAATTAGAATGGAATATTCTATTCAAATAAGCCAACATTCTGCCAAATTCATGTCCAAATTTGGGTCTGATTTGGTGCTACCATGTTTTTCTCCTATGTGGTCGTAATGGCTTCTTAGAAACCAAACATAATCTCCTTCATACATTAACTACTCAAATTGGTTTCAAATTTGACATATTCCATGCCCATTACTAATTTACCATGTCCCCAAGTGAAAAACAAGAAAATTGATGGAAGGATAAGCTTATTTGGTGCTTATTTGACCTTCTTTTCCTTCCAAAGCTTGTACTGGCATTTTTTGTGGGCATGAATAGAAGCAAGGATTATTTTTCTCCTTCTAAAAATTCAATTTCAGCTATTTTTAAGTGATAACCATCCTTCCCCTCAAATAAGTTTTTAAAACTTTTGGAAGGTCACTTGATGAAAGGGTATTTTGAGTTTTAAGTTTTTGATGGTGGTTAAGGCATTAATAGTTTGTGTTTCAAAATATCTCAAAGGACCAACCATAACTCACATGCATTATTGATTTGAGGTGGGAAGGCATGTTATTTGCTACCATATAACATTGGGTTATAACTTCACACAACCTTAACACATATTAACCTTTGAATTAATCCACTTAATGGAATGCTTGGTAATTAATTTTGTGGCCCACCCTCCATGTCATATATGTAAGTGAACACAGAGCCACCATTTCAATAGTAAAGAGAGCCCCTCTTGCTATGTACACTTCAACCATTGGATATGTTTAATTGGGAATTTTGATCCACTATTCATGGCACTTGAGCAAGCCACTGACCACCTCCTTCTAGAATTGTCATGAGTGAATCCCAGTCCCTATTGTAGGTTTTAACCATGTACAGAAATTCCCTCATACGAATTCTAAAACATAGAAAATAAACAATGCGAGAGCATAACACATAAAACACATATACACAGAGATTTTCCCTTGGATCCCAAAACCGGGACTACTAGCTTGATTTTTCATTATGTTCCTTTCAATGTTAAAATACATATTTATACATGCTGAAGCATCCAATACCATGGACCGAAAACCATCATGTCCAAAACCATGGACCGAAAACCATTGTAGAAATTTCATGAATAATATGACACTTATTCACAGAGATTATCCTGATTATACATTATTTACGGAATCATGCATAATACATAACCTCCTCTACATTGATCATCAATTTAGCAGTATTCAAAAACATACACATGCACACTTTGAAGCATCAATGGCACATATCAACACAGTATGTACCCGATGAAAGCATAAAGCTGAAAACCCCACAAATATATGTATATTATATTGATTGAGATCATGTAACAGTACATAGTACAATACTAGCTCCACCTGTTACACACAATACAACATAGATCTGAATCAATCACTACCTCAAATCACCTCCGCTGCTTGCCTGCCTCCACTGCACAATCCTGCATAGAGAATGCAACGAGAATGAATCTCCAAACTCGTATTTCCCTTGTGTGACACTACACAATCCTCATTGGCAACTCAATCCCACTGA